>QGOI01001623.1:0-38600 GCA_003313885.1 Boletus sp. MG55 | reverse complement strand
CTTATTTAAACTTCATTTCGGACATTTAACGCGAATTTTACCGGACCTCACCAAATTAGGAATGCCCTGATGGGCCGTCTTGAGGCCCTGGAGACCGTATTCTTACTGTGTTTAATCCCTCCCGGGTGGCTTCCAACTGACTTCGAGTCGCGTTGCAATGCAATTGGAAGCCGGCGGCATCATCTTGGGACCTTACAAGCGCTTGCTAGGCTTGAGAATTAAAATTGTTAACGTTCTCGCGACTGAGCAAGTGAGCGTCTCAAAATTTGGTTCAAAAGCATCTAAGCGATCCCAAAAGGGGTCTTACAGCATGACGTTTTGTAAAGGCTCTCCAAATGGAGAGTAGAATAAGCACTCTGAGTACACGCGCAGTGCGTGTGTAAGTACTCGAGCAATCACCGGTCTCAAGTGACTCTCAATGTGTAATATCGCCTCCGCAGTAACTTGTGACCCTGATCCATACTCCGTAACGCACGTTTCATCTTGACGTATTCCCAGTAAACCCTAACCCTAATCTCAACGCATTTCCATCATACGGACGGTAACAGACCTTGGCTTTTCTCTAAAACATGGGGAACTCACTTGGAAGGTAATCGATAGGACAAGTCGCATAAATGGAGTCCAGTGCATTCTAGGTCAGCGGCGCAAAGATATTGGTAGTGTATCTCGCTTCCATACGTTCTGGATTGCCTTCAAACGGAGGACCTCCTACTATTTGGGTCGCGTTCAAACGTTGGTTCATATTGTAATCGGGAATGTATACTCCATTACGCGACTGCTTTGACCATGTGAGACCCTCGGATTGCGTTTCCATTCTGACAAATGGTGTTTGGCAGATCCGCCCTCTATGGTCGAAGCCCCAGGTGGCATTACCTCCGCCTTGGTGAATTCTGTAGGCCGCGCTCACACGTACTTACGGCCTGTTTGTTACGATAATTCCAAGCATTTTCATTTTTCCCGGTGTTCCTTGTCTTTTTTTCCCTCCCCAAGGGGTTTCTTCGTCGTGGAGATAGCTGGGAGGTAGGACCCAGAACCGTCTCGTGTTGCGATCTCGCCGGTATTCACTTTCCGCAACCTTCTCAGCCACCGGTTGCTCAAGTATATAAGCTGTCTGACTCGGAACTCCCTGGTTCCACACCTATCCTTTTGTTCCTTTCTGTGTCCCGTCCTATCGCCCTTCTATCAGTGTAGTATACGTGGCCGATGACACCTTCGATCTTACCTGGTACGTGTCTTGTTCTCTCTGGCCACCGTTCTTGTCACCAAGTTCATGTGTTAGAATGTTGGGGTCATCGCGGTGTACGTAGCCCGGAGTTCAAGCTAAGTCGTGGATGCCCAGTTAATACTTCCCACAGGCTTCTGCAGCATATCCCGAGAACACTCTCGCTAGCTTCGAAGCTGCCATACGAGATGGGGCTGAGGGCATTGAGAGCGGTATTTAATTACTTTCCTTGGTGATCCTACCCGTAACCCATGTCTCAGACGTGCACGTCTCGGCGGATGATGTGGTGGTCATGTTCCATGATCCCGGTGAGCGGCACCCAATGATCTTCATTACCCTTTTTGGTAACACGTTGCAACGTGCGCGAAATCAAGCTCTTGACAGGACAACGGATTCGAAAGGTACTTCTCGCGTCATCAGGGCACGTTCGACGAGTGACCAATGGAGTCCAGGTTTAATTCGAGAACGGAACTGGAATGGCGAAGACGGTATGCAACATCTTCGCACCAAGAAGGAACCCAAACAACCCATACCCACATTTGCGGAGACAGTTGCACTGCTAATGAAAGTAAGTTTACTGCGCCTTATGGTATCGATATGCTCACGAATTAACCAAATTCCCTAGCCTGAGAACCAGCATGTGAAGTTTAACGTCGATGTTAAATTGCAGAACGATCCAGACCGTCTTTTTCGACTAATGCATGTCGTTGTTTCTGCCCAACCAGAATGGGAGACAAAACTTGCGCCGCGCATCTTGCTTGGACTTTGGCATCCGCGTTTCGTGGCGTACGCAAAAGCGAGATTACCTTATTTCCGCAGGTCATGCATCGGTGTCAGTACTACTTTGGCGCGCGAGTACTTCTGGGGTGATGTGGAAGTGTTTTCGATGGCGTTCTCCACTTTAGCGGGAAGTGACGGCTTGAGGTAAGTGGAATCCAGAGTGTCATTGGACGCAGCTGATACTTATGGTTTCCTCTCCAGCTTCCGCCGAGAGTGCAGAGCTGCCGGTAAAAAGCTTATGGTATGGACGGTGAACGAGCCAGAACATATGATGGAAGTCAGTAGTCGCTGTCTTGCACCTTGGTCCAGTATGATTGACTGTCTTGGTCAGTGTGTGCGTTGGGGAGCCGACGTTATCCTGACTGATGTGACAAAGAAGTGGCTGGATCTGCGAGAGGCCCTGAGAGGTATGGCTCACTGCGACGTTTTTCCTTATGTGGTCTTGATGTTGGCTATTCTTAGCCGATTACGATACCACCCTCGCTCAACATGGTCGCTGGTTTCTTTGGACAACATGGAGGTTCTACCTCCCAGGTATCATGTTACATCGCGTCAGCAAGTATGCCCTGGAGAAGACTGCTGGCCCGTTCGACAAATTCTCGCTGCCGGAACCAATTGGGATCGAGGGTATATCTGTCTGAGGCCTGTTTTGAAGTTTCCAAATTTGACTCCGTCAACGGATTTGGACAATCAACCATTATTAGAAAGACCTCCCACATTTTGGTTGATAGCGTCGACGATGGGAAGTAGACGTGATATTGTCATGGTTTGATGGTGGATTTCCTTTTACCCTCGTGTATTATACCTTGCATTGTTGAAGTCTGTACCTCAAATACTTAGATGATTGCTCGCCCCAAGCATGGAGACTGAGTCATGATTAGTAATCAGAACTACTACTCCCCCTCGTTTGAGGGGTGTGCATGTGAGTGGTCCACTAATCGCAACTCTCTCCTTGACCTTGACCTGACCATATCTATCGCTGTCAGTCGATTCTCACAGCTGCTTTGACTTGACTCATCGCACTGCTTGTTGCATTGCCTCCGAGTCGTAATGATGCATTCCACCCACTACCACCCAACTAACGACCTCACACATCGTAGAACCCATCGCAAGCGATTTTCCGCATCCAAATTGTCTTCGGAAACTGTTCACACCCTCCCCGAGTATTCGTCACCACCTGGCTGGAGTAGCTCTGTTGGCCCACCCCCGCTCGCAGGAGCTGAGTCCGACAGACCACCTGATTACCCGGAAACCGCAGATGAGGCAGACGCTGATACAGAAGGCGACCAAGAAGAGCACGTCGTATCTGTACAAAATCATTTAGTTCACCCATCCCCGCGGCGGTCGTCCGCACACGTTCGTAGACGCAAGCGGGCTCCTGCGGTTGCCTCCGATCCTTTCCTTGACACGCTACTTGAACGCAGTGTACACGCGCTTGAGATGTCTAACACCTTGCTTCGCACCACCATGTCCACGCAGTCCAGTCTTTCTGCCATCCTGTCCTCCGAAAATGAGTCCGATCACTTCCTGGAGGTGCGTGCGCGCAACTTGTCCACTCGGATCAGGGTGAACAGTGGGGTACATGGAACGTGGATGGACCGCCTGGAGGAAATATCGGAAGGGGTTGATAAGCTATTTGGAGAAGAGCGCAGAAGCCTTTCTGTTTCTCGTTCGGACATGGGGACTGTGAGCCGAAGTTTACCTACAACCTCACTGCCAGATCTACGGCACCGGAGAAAACCATCAATTCTAGAGTTGAATGGGTCTTCAAATTCCCATCTCCGATATTCGCATCCTACCCGTGACATACTGGTTGCGCCTGCTCCGAGGGCGTTTACACAGTATGTCGAGTCCACCGCGAATCCACAGTTTATCACACTGCCTTCTACGTTGGGTTTGCGGGCATCCGGATCCTCTCACTCAGTTCATTCCCGAGAATCTTCATCTGCGCATTATCAGGAGACCCAACTTTCATCCATGGTGGATCTTTTGCCCGAGACCCAGTCGGAGAGCAGCACCCCAGCGTACCATCTTTTATCAAATATTGTCAAGCGTTCAGTATCTCTGACACCCCCCTCTTCCACTCGATCGTTGCGCTCTTGTGACAGGTGTGCATCCGCTAGTCCAACAGGCACTGTGCGGGGTACGAAGCCTGCATTTTCGCCTTCCTTTGCGCGAACTCTGTACTCGTCTCCAGATCGTAGTCGAGCGGGAATACAAAAACGGACACCGAAATCTCCCTCAGAGACGCCCCGGGGTTCGTCCACACCCCCAATCCCACTGCCGACGATGCCTGCCGACGAAGAGCTCTCGCCGTCGTCGTCAGAATCTTCTGATCACCCAACTGGCTATCGAACCGTCCAGTCGTTGCGTAAAATTCTCGACGATCATCCCTCTTCGACATCTGTCAACACCCTTCAGCGTAAAGATCCAAAATTTCATCGTGCCCCTGCTTTCCTTCCCATCACACCCCCTCCTGCTCCAATTCAAGGCACTTCGACGGCTACGGCATCCATATCGCGACTTTATACCAAGGGGCGTCATTCGATGTCTACTCGCCCTCCGTCGCCCCCTGCACACTCCTCACTGAAGGTTCGCTCGGTACCTCCAACCCCTGCTCCGTCCCCGACCACAATGAGCCTGTCCGAAGTATTTGGGAATGGCGTGGCAAGGGTGATGGGGAGTGCACCCTCGTCAGGTGTGTCAACGCCGAAGCGCATCAGTTTCGCAGAACTTCCGGAGTCTTACTCTGGCTCGCAACCTGGTACGTCGAAGCTAAGGGAGCGGAAGAGTAGGAAGAAGCGTAAGCAGGGAAAGGGAAGCCATAAAGAGGAAGTGAGTGGCTGGTTAAAGACTTTGTTGCAGGGAGGATTGCCTTCGGGGGCACTGGTTGGCGCGGGGAGTCGAGAGGAGAGGATAGAAGAGAGAATGGCGAGGGGATGGGGAAGCAGACCCGGATACGGTACATTAGATGACTGGGCTGTATGAGACCCTCCTGGACAGGTTTACCAAGGGTCTGAGGCGTGATGAAGTAACTTGTGAACGGCTGTCTTATATCGATGCATCACGTTGCGTTGAAGAAACCTGACGCTCTGGACTTGCTCTGGACCATTACTCTGTTTTCTACACACAGTATACCGAAGTTAGGCTAACCTCAAGAACACTGACTGGAAGCCTACGCACCGGAGCAAACATAGAAGCATATCATTGGCATACATGAAAGTAAATAGTAGTGCATATCGTGCATAAAGCATAATATCGGCGGACTTCTTTCGCTCCTACTGCTCAAAACGAGCCTTCCATCGTTCATCTGAATCGCTACATATATGCAAGTCCGACGGCAACTGTGAGGCCGCCCAGGACACCGGCAACCACCACTTGAAAAAAACCCATCCCCCTAGTTTGCGGTTCTTCTGGGAAGAACGTACCAGGCATGCCCCCTTGTTGAGAGTCAATTGCGTACTTCAAGTCTTCGACGCGATCACTGACGACGACCCAGACGGTACCGTTCGCCTTATCTGTTGGCACTCTCGCCATCGCGCGATGACCAAGGGGAGCATTGATGATGGCGATATGCTTTCCCTCACGCTGGGCGGTCTGCCTAATGCTATTCAAATCCTCGCGGGGCGTGCGGAAGACTTTGAATAGAGGGGTGCTAGCACGCAGCGCAGTATTAAGGCTGATATCGGTGGCAGGGGATTGAGAGAAAGGTGACCGTAGGCGAGGGGATAGCGAGTTTGAATGGTGAGGGAAGTACTCGAACTCCTCATTCTGGACGTCATTGTATTCCTCGTCGACGTTCAATTGGGACCATGACGCAGTAGAATTTCCCTCTTCCTCCTCCGCTAGTATGACGTTCGCAACGGGTTCCGTGACAGGTTCAGTCGGGGTAAGGGATCCGCGTTCCCCATCGCTAGGGGTGTACAGGCGCATCTTATGGGGCGGTGAAACCCAGTTCGGATTCCTCCAATGCCAACGTTTTCCGTGAGGAGGCTTAAAAACCGGTTTTTCATGTGCGGGCAAAAAACCTGGGGATGGCGGCGGGGAGGCCTGGGGTGACCCACCCGGCGAAACTGGAGGTGATGGAAGCGGCGTAGAGTGACTCTTGCGGGTGCTTGAAGCGGTTTCCGTGAAAATGGACGTTCCTTCGGGGCATACAAACGTTCCGTTCTTGCGCCTGTGGCCTTGCATGGGCGAACCACATTTGTGGCAATGAGGACGCCTCCTTAGGCTGGCGGAAGTTGACATTGCGATTTCTTGGACTTGGCTGCTTTTCGAGGGGATGAGGGTTCTCCTGGTACCAGAACACAATGAACACACGTCCAGATCATGTGTTAGTTCTACTCGGAGAACCGGGACAGGCAACGGGACTCACCAGCCGCTATCGTTGGCTTTGATGGCAGCGGGAGATCATTATCCCACTCTTTCACTTATATTATGTCCACCTACCAAGCACTGGCATCGCCAGAGTCGGAGAAGTCACCAAGACTGCAGAGAACGATTCCCAAACTCGGGACAAGACGGGGTATGGACGCAACGTTGCGGTGGCGACAGAGACGTTACAAACTCGATCGGCCACTTCCAGCGGGGACTCGATACAGCTCGGAGTGCAACATGTCGGTATAACTTGACGATGAACAAGGAGTTGTTGTATTTTGTGGCGCTTATAAAAAGGGGATGCCCAAATTCATCGATGCATGTAGAACAAGTACTCCCTTTAGGTAACGGTTGCTTCCACGCATACACCGTTGCAAGGTTATCAGTACAAGCTGTTTGCAAGCCACTTGAATGAGTCGGTACCGTGATAATTAGACATGGCGCACACGAAGCCTCACACTCCAAGACGCTAAAACGTTTCAAAGGAAGTATCAAAGATACAGTTACAAGGCTATGGGTGATGGCATATGGAGTCCAGCGAACCAGTGACGACAATACTAGTTGAACAGATCAGGCAGCCCGGAGACCATAGAGAGCAAGGGAGCATTGCATTATGCATAGTATCAACGGCGTGCTGGCGAGCGACCATAATAATACTCTCCTCACGAGTCCGAACTGCACCCACGACAGCCTGCATTTCATCGATTTAGCCACGAAGCAAGGGAATATCCACTTAGACAAACCGCAATGAACACACTCCACTATAGTATTCGCACGGATCTGAGCCTTGGGCACACGGCAAATGCATGTCGAGCCTTGGTAGTTCATGTCCTACACGCTCATGAGCCGGAAATTATATAACGAACACGGAAGCCATCCACCTTTGTCTGAATGCACCTCAAACAACATAGCTTTTCATAGCCAGTTTTCTTCCACTTGGCAATTAGACTAACACAGTTTAGCGTCGGGGCCACATACATGGGAAGCAACTCACTTGCCGTCCGCATATCCCTCCTTCAGCAGCCAGTCGTACAGCTCCCTGGATATAGCCTCACGCTTGTAATAGAGCTCATAAATATATCGCGAACGAGTGTGCGAGATACGCATGATGGGCCACAGCGACTCGGCTTTGCGCTTGCCCTCATGGGACTCGTTTTCAGCATCCCTCATCTTCTTGGCGTAATCATCGAGAACCTGCAACAAATAAGTGTCTAAAAATGTTCATTTTCATAGAATGCCTACACTCTCGATGTCTTCGAAACCCTCTGGGGGTTGCTTAGTTCTTGTGGTCCGTATTTTGGGCATTGGGAGCAGTGTGAACACCGTGGGAATATCAAGTCTACGCCCGTTATGACACACCCTTCGTGCTTACGCAACAATGTTCAACACGATGCATGCAAGCTCTTTCTTTCACTGCTCCTCACTGCATCGCTCTCATCGATACCCCGACTAACCGCTGGAACAAACCCATTTATTTTCGTCACACATCCCTGAACGTATCAACATCGACTTGGTTTCATTCTAGCTTGTTGCATGTCCATTTCGTGCTAAACCCCTTTCGACATGCCCTTGGTCGTTCCAGTCCTTCGCTTCTTTGTGGTCTTCTTGAATGTCTATGAAACATTCAAAACTCTGAAACCACCACCTCCATCTGCGCGGCGGGGTGGTCAGCCAAGTGTCCGCGCTATATCCCAGAGGAAGAGGGATCTTAAAGGTTGTTTGGCTGTTTGGGTCGTCTGGGTAATGCCGAATGGATGGATTACTGAGGTCAAGGTCTCATCCGATTTTTGTAGTGCTGTTATGCGGCATATGAGAGAACATTCGACCGGGCCATTGGTATCTTCCTCCCCTTTTACAGCGAAATCAAATCTGTATTTCTGCTTTTTCTTCTGTTGACTCGTGCAAAAGTGCGTGGAAGCTGGGATGTATTCTCTTACAGTTGAAGATGACATTGTCACAGGGCGCAGAACCGCTGTTCCTTCACGTTCTTCGTCCCCTCATCAAACCATATGCCGCAGTTGTGGATCCCATGTTGGAGCTCTCATGCGACATAGGAAATTTCTTTTTCGCTCTTTTGCAAGTTCCACTGGATTACTTCCTCTCGTCATGGTTTAATTTTTGGCGCCCTGGCTCAGAATCAGAAGAAGAGCCTGGCAAGTCGTCTTGCGACGCCCGCATTAGCCTACCCGAATCAGGAAGCTCAACACGCACAAGCAACCACTCCAGTATTCCAGTTCTAGTTGACCACGGTGGTGCTGCGCAGATTTCTCGCGTGCAGAATAAACGTCACGGATCTGCCCGCAGTGTTTCTGATAATCAACGTTCGAATGGTGGTCTATCCGCAATTAATCCTGCCAACTCAAGAGCTTCTCGTGACCGACACTCGAAATCTGCTTCTACTACCTCACTCCCCGCGTATAGCGAACATCCATCCCACGCACCCCCTCGATATTCTCAGACCCTATCTAGGCATAATGGACATCAAATATGGAATCCCCCTGCTTTTGCTTACGCAGCATCAGGCCAAGAAGCGCCCAATTCTACGCTTGACCTTCTCGGGACCGCCCCTGAGTACCACTCTCCTGAATGGAGGACATACCCAGCATTCCCATCCGCATACCCTCCCACTCCCCTACCTGCATCGGCCTCCCTTCCCAGTTCAGTCACCGTGAGGTCAGATCATTACCAACGTCATGTTTCCGACTCTGCATACCCGCCTATTCCTGAAGACGAGCAGGGTTTTGGCGAGACGCTTGAGAGACAGCACGAGGGACGCCCCGGCTCCGTGCACAGCTCAAGCAACAGGAAAAAATTACCTCCCGGGGTCAATAGCTATGAAGAAAGTTCTGACGCTACCCGACAACTAGATGAAGATACACTTCTTGACGATAGTATGTGTAGTAGCGAGACAGGTCTAAGCGAGGATGACTTTGGCGCATCGTTGAGGACTCCCCATCGTTCCCCAGAAGCTATGCCATCCAGTGCATATTCTTCCGCCGATAGCTTGACTAGTGCACTCACAACCGCCGATAACGCATCCCCCTTGCGGACGAAGACGTCATCGGACTCTTTGAGCTCTAGTTCTTCGTCCTTAGCTGGCCGAAAGCGCACTCGTGGGGCTTTCCAAGGGAGCACACGGAGTACGTTGCCGATATCTTACTCCCGAAATGCCACCTTGCGTGGAAGACCTGCTCCACCTCCCATCCCCCAGGATCCATTGCAGTCAAGCACAAGTGAAGGCGAGGATGAAAGTGAAGTCGGTGACGACTATGGTAGCATTAAGGCCAAGAGACAAAGAGTGTTGGACCCTTTGAAGCGTAAATCCACCGTGCGCCCCGCTACAAGGGGGATTGGTAACGCTCACAAGGCTCCCTTGCCGTCAAGGAGTGCCACAGCCCGCGGTCGTACTGTTGCAATCGTGCCTCAAGCGACAGTCCGAGCCAGGGCAGGATCCGTCACGACAAACAACTCAACTATGAAGGGAAGGAAGCCAACACTTGCGCCCCGTCAAGCTATGCATGGCGGACCACAGGGAGTCATTAAAAGCTCTAGTACTTCCTCTTCTCAGTCTGGAACTTCGAAAGGAAGGGCATACTAGCAGAAGAGAACAGCTTCGAAGCACTCAGTGCTCGTTCCAGGATATCTACTGTATTAATACATTGGTCGCATCATTCCTATTGGATTGCATATAGATATTTCATGTCCACAGCAGGCGGTCGGGTCGCCTTTTTGTTTGTGTTGATTATGAGGTTCCTGTGATTGAAGCTTGAAGCTTGAGGGTTCGGATGTTTGGAACTTACGTCATTGGCCCGTACCGCATACCGGCCCACATGTAGTGAGCGAAATTGACATTTGCCGCAAAACCCCGGACCCCGATGGCGACCGAGTTTTGCGATGCTTACGCGGTCCAGCAGTCGGCATGGTGTATGACCGCGAATAATTAATAGTCACAGAGCCTGTCACTGCGACCAGTGTCTTCATCGGTGCAAATGTGCCACGACATTCGCGGAACTACGTACGTTCCTCTAGTACGACACGATTCATCCGGCTTCCTGGGTTCCCAGAAATCTACGAAAGACCTCACCTTTGCCTCGTTGTATATGACTCACCTACGTAGCAGTGCCTGGTATTGAAGGCGGTTCCGGAGTCCACACACTGGCACACAGTGCACCGAAGTCACCGACGTTTGAGCTTGTCCAATTTTCACGACCTCTGCACTGCCACAGGGCGCGAGGCTCCCTCGAGGCTTTACTCCGCATACTACGTATCGCTTGTTTCAGTAAGTATTTTCGCCCATTCACGTAGCAGAATCCCGATTTCTGACTCAAGGTGCGCCTACAAACATGGGAGATGGGCCACGTGTCCCATTTTTCTACTGGCCAGTTTGAAGTTTTGCACTCGTGTTTGTACAGCAGCTGCGTCATGAAGAATTTTATCCCAGTGGCGTCAGTCTGGCACTGCAATAAAGCGAGTTCACTTTTTTACTATCGCCGAGCTGTGAGCGCATAACTATTTTGTCTGTGGCATCGACAGCCACGTTTTCTTAATGTCAAGCCAAGTCCTAATGTCGATATACAGATGAAAAAATAATGTAGACAGGCGCATGCCGAGGCTGTTCTACTCCTCCGGTACTAGCCAACACGTTGTGCTACCGGGCTCCCCTTTATAATCTCATGCCGATGTGACTGACCTTCCTGTTGGCCGAGGCGGACACAGCACACCTCCCTAGCTCATCACACTTCTATCACCTTCATGATCTATGGGAGAGTAATCGGCAATGAGCTACGAGATGTCCCGCCAGAATGTGTAAGTGATTGCTGAACTAGGTTGCATTGGTAGGCTAACATTAGTCCCAAGCTCCCGATATGGGGACAACGGTGGTCTGGTTATCGTGCTCCTCATGGTCCCAGCCCCTTCTCCACACGCATATTCAGTGCCGATCAAATGTCTGAAGTGGGACCAGCGCTAACTTCGCCTTCCCAGTTCGAGGCGGCGTTCGCAGAGGAAGACGAGTGGGACGACGCACGCTCCGAGTCAAGCCAACTTTACGGTTCTTTCTCTTCATCACCATTAACCAACCAAATGGTTGCAACTGAGCCAACACCTCGGCACGAGACACCTACGCTTCGATTTATCCATCGCTCGCCAAATCACTCCCGCGGTAGTCCTGAGTTGCTGCTCCGGAGCACCGGTCATCCACCACCACAGGACTCGACATGCTTTGGTACAGTGTTGCTTCCAAGAGTGGAATTTGAGCAACCGGGCATACAGCATCACGCGTCTGAGCCTCTGCTGCGTGCTTCTGCTCTCCGTCATGGAATTCCGGGTCAGGGTGGTCACGGATCGTCGGAGAACAACTATACTCTTTTGGATATGGATCATACTTCGACCAGCTCCCAGCCCCGAGCCGGTCCTTCTCAGGGGAATCAGGTCCCGAGTGGACATCTACAGTATACCATGCCCCCGTATTCGATTCCTGAGTGGCAGTTTGCCAATGCTCATGTCTCCTTGGCGTATCCTTTCCAGCCTAACCCACCATCGCACTCTGGCGGTGGTAATTTCTTACAGCCATTCCAGGCTGATGACCAAACCAGCTTTATCCCGACGACGCCGCCATCTTCCTCCCGCTTCTTCGCAAGAGCTTTGCCCCAACAGAACGTTGGGATTAATTCATCTTGGAATCACGAGTCAAGCATAACTATGGTTCCCGGAATTCCGCACCCCCACAATCCTGTGATGGCACAGTGGCCATTAGAGTTGGTTCCCCTCGATTTGTCCTTCCCAGTTCGTTCACAAAATTCTGGGTCGTCGCTCGATCTGGGGCCGTCCTATCATTTGGTCTCAGACCATCACAGGAACTCTTCTCATCCCGAGGGTTTGCTTGGCACCTTCGCCCATGCTGATAGCTGTACATTGTTGTCGCCCGACAATCCTCGAGATGAACAATATACCAGGTGATTGGATAACAACATTCATCCGATCCTATGATAGATATGCATCGTACTCTTTCATACATATGTTTTTCTACATCACTATGTTGCTTTCTGTCTGTACCATACTTTTTCTCCTGCACTCTTCGAGGATCTCCCCCACGGCTCCATGTTTTACGTACTTAGTTTGAGGGCATGGTTGAACAAATCAATGAACAATGTGTCGTGGATCCACACATACTTGCTAGGATCGATATATTAGACAGAGACTTGTCAGCCATAGAATCATGGCTCGATCAGTAACAATTGCGATACACTACGGAGCGTAACTACTGCATGCACTTTTAAGTTCCCCCTTTAAGGCTTTATTTAATGACCGTCAAGTTCTCCGTGTTTGCGCCAACTGCCAAGTCTTGTGCCTGAGGCTCGAATGCCCAGTGTCAGCATCCCAGCTTCACTCTGCTATTCGTGAAGACCTCTTCAGCGCGATGTCGTCGCATACACGTTCCTCAGAATCGCAGCACAGCGCCAACCCTGACACTCCCCCTCCTGAATATTCGGTACATGTTCCCGACCAACAGAGCTCACCGTCATCCCAACATTCACCAGTGAACGCGATACCTGGACACTATTCTAACAGAGAACAGTCCCTGTTCAGCTCGAGTTCCGGCCCCCAGTTTGCACCCCCGTTACCTTTTGGACCGACTCCACTTATGCGGTCTCAGCCAACCCTTGGATTGTTGCCCTACTATGACCCACATTCACCCTATTATATTGAGGCAGCGACGTCGAGAGCTAGATGGAGGTTTATCAGAGCGGCCTTTTGGGCCATTGGCTTGATCGCCTGTTTGCTTCTGTTCGGGGCATTGAGAGGGCTACAAGCAGTATGAACTTGAACGGTCCTGCTGACGCGCGTGGGGTTTTGGAGCATGTATAGGTGAGTGCTCGGTGAGAATCGGCCAGGATCTGAAACATCTGATCTTTGTCCAAGCTTATACCTCGTCAGAACATATATTCCATATCTTCATTCCGTTTTATGGAAAGTATTCAAAACAATTACTCTAATGTCTGCTTCTGTTTGCTTGTTTTTGATACCGTATAGTACTGTTGTACCTCACTCAGAATCTTGTTCTATTTATTATCACTTATTGGTTTCTTGGATCGTCCGTCAGGCCTTCAGGCCTCCCCGATTATAGAGTCGAATACCAGTGGTGTTTCTAGTTCCAGCATCTGGTTGGGTTTAATAATTAATTACCCACACATAAGTATTTATGGATATGGCCACAACTCATGTGAGGCTTGCGCGGTTACCTCAGAGGTAGCAAGCTGCAAGTACGATCGCATGACGAACTCAGAGGCAATTGTCATCCCGGCAACAGCGGGTCACAGTGCCACCATCATTGCCCTCCACGTACGGCCAGAAACTTATGAAGTGAATGAGGCAGGCTACTAATACATCCCGACATCCTCCAGGGCCTTGGTGGAGAAGCAAGGGAATGGCAACCTCTTATCAACCCTAGGTTTTGCGATCGCTTTCCCTACGTGAAATGGATACTACCAAACGCGTGAGCATTTTCATTGCCCGTGCCGGATGCAAACTGTGAGGCTGATATCATATCAGACCCCTCCGACCCATTACGGTTCATGGCGGTCAAGTGACGCGAGCTTGGTATGATCTGTCCACCCGCGATCTGGAGAGTGATCCATCGGATGACGAATCTGGAATGCTCGAAACGGTCCAACACTTGGATAAATTAATCCAGAGAGAAGTGGACACCGGAATCCCATCCTCCCGCATAGTCCTCATAGGCTTTTCTCAAGGCGCAGGAATGGCATTGCTTACCGCGCTGACAGGAGGGAAAACCAGAGGTCAACCAAACGACAATGGTTGGAAGCTTGCGGGGATCGCACCTCTAAGTGGAAGGGTACCTTTAAGGTCAAAGTTCAAGTCGGTCAGTTTATGGATTTGCCTGGAGCAAGTTGGTCGTTCAATTTAGAATCATTCTCAGCTCGCAAGTCCGTATGCCTCTGAAATACCCATCTTCTGGGCACATGGCGAAGAGGATACGGTGGTCCGATACCAATATGGACGCGCCTGTGCAGAGATGCTGGTGGCCGAAGTGTTTGCGCGCAAACTGGGGAGAGAAGAACTTGGTTTACCTGGAATTTGCTTCGTGACGTATAGTGGCCTGGCTCACTTTATAAATGGCGCAGAGTTGGACGATCTAGAAGACTTTCTCGAAAAAACTATACCTGCGTTCTGATATTGTAGCTTTGATGTTGGTTGACGTTGCGTACAAGGTGAATGAACGTTTGAATGTTTGGAATGACGTATGTCGTTCCTGATCGCGACGCAGGGATGGATTATTACCTGTGGGTCTCGGCATGGCTAGACCCAGGTGCCGGAGAGCTAGCTGCTAGCTTGCACGGGCGACCATATGACCAAATGGCGATCTGATGCTAAGCGGGAGCATTTATGACGCCCTGTCAGACGAACGTACTACTACGTGAAACCCCATCATCGATGGCGCGGGTGCAGTACAAACGGGCCAGTGATGTGACCCCGACCAATCTACCAGAAACGCAGGCGCGAACAACCAAGATATTTTGTCGTCGCAAAATTGACAGCTTGGGGGGTCTCAAGACCACCCATCCTGTTGCAGTCGTCCCGTCCCTCCCAGGCGTTCTATTTTTTTTTCATTTCAGGTCGTTCCACAGAGCACTCGACACTCTTTTCCATCCAACAACAGACCACTTTCCTCGACACAACGTCGGATACCTGATGGAGAAATACGCCACCTCGGATGTACCTTGAGCACACTTAGGCCCTCCATTGAGCGTAGCGGGCTGTCACTGCGAACAATGGAGGGTTTGAGCGTGGGAACGGCTTAAGGTTAGGGTCCGTGCGTGGGAAGGGATGTGACTGGTGTGACCCAAATATTGGCGTTTGTTGAATTTTTTTGGGTCGATTCTGTGTCGGCCCCGCGCGCTTCCTTTGCTCCTTCACACTTTGACAACTCGATCGCCGTCGACAGCCACAGCGAACAAACACCCGTCGTCGTCGTGCTGCACGTCTAGCTTACTTCTCCTCGTCGTGCACTTCGTTCTCCGGTGTCGCCCATCGTCGTCTATCCCGCGTCAACCACAGGCTTTTATTTATCCAGTCCCACGCGTCGCGCACGTCGTCTCCATTGCCCACCGCCTTTCTCATCGTCGTCGTCGTCGTGTAGCGCTTCCTTTCCGACAAATTGCATTCTAAACTCGCACACCATCTTCATTCCATCCCTCTCTCTCCATTGTATCCATATCAGCAGTCCTCATATTTGCGTTACCTCCCACCACACTCCCACCGTCCGCGTTGGTTTCTCCGACTGTTGATGTTCAATTACTAGTCTATCACATAGCTCCAACCACTTGTAATTCTTCTCCAGATATCTCAGCTTCTTCACCCTGGCGCCCTCAGCTCCCATCTCGTCAACTCCTCGGTTACAGCCTCTCGAAGAAGACCTTATCAATCGCTCTCTGTTGGACTCACTTGACGCTCAAGGTGACGCAGAACCTCTTCGCCTTCCCCTTCAGCAGTCGTTTGTTATGCCGCAGCCCGCTTTGAACACAGACCCCGGCGCTGCTTCTCCCGACACTCAATTTCGTCTTCCCTCAGGCCGCTCCGATTCTCCGTCTAATGTCGATTATAACAGCATTCATACCCACAACGACATTTTGCATCGCTCCTCACAAGCTCCCCAGAGCGCTGATGGTAACCATCAGCATCCAATCTCAGAGTCAGCGTTCGCTCAGGGCGGGGGTCACTCTGTGTACAACAGTAACAACAATTTCCACCTATCCGACTATCTCTCCGAGTCGGACAGTGTCTCCCTGAAGATGCCGCCTCAAGGGACGAAGTCACCTGGCGATTTCGGAGCAGGTCCTTTCAGATCGTCTTTCAGCGCCTATAACGGAATCAGCGGCACGCACACCCCCCATTCCAGTTCGGGCAATCCACCTCCCAGTTCCTTCCGCATGCGACAAGTCAACACATCCTCAGCTGCATCTCAGTCATTTGCGAGCGCTTCCGAGAACTTTGGCAGTCATCCATTGGGCATCCAGCACCAGCTCTCCCAACAGTCTCAGCAAGGCTCTTCCGTGTCCTCTGGGTTTGAGTCACGAGGAATCGACTTTGGGAGTAGTCCACCTTTGGCTGGCAAGGTATCACAGCAATTTGCCCTAGACCCATTTTTGCAGTCGCACACAGCAAAAACGCAAATGCACGACTCCTTCCTCCCATTGTCCCACAGCAACTCCGCTGGTCAGGTACCGTACTTGAACGGCATACACCTTCAGAGCCAGACTCCATACGGCCCTCATCTCCAGAGCAGCGGCGCAGTTGGTGGTGGTCCCGTAGGTACTGGTCGAGGTCTAGGTACCTCTGGACAGTTGAACGTGGCTGCCGAACCTCAAAGTGGTGGTAGTCAGCAGGAAGAAATATCTACAATTTTTGTAGTTGGCTTCCCAGATGACATGCAGGTTTGTTTATAGAGCTGACTCTCCGAAGTTGTATCTTCACTCATATTTACCATTAGGAGCGGGAGTTTCAAAATATGTTTACATTCTCCTCCGGCTTTGAGGCCGCGACTCTCAAGATCCCCAACAAGGAGTATACTGCTTATGGGTCTTCAGGTGGCACTCCTTCTGGGCTTCCGTTGCGCGGCAGCTCCTCATATTCTTCATACTTTAATTCAGGCCCGAATGACCCATATAACATTGTCACTGTCAACCAAGGGGGTGTGGTAGTCGATAATGGGCGAGATGGCCCAACTACTTCCTGGCCGCCGCTCCCCGTTCCACTCAATGATGAGCCAAGTCATTTTCAGGGCCCGGGTGGTCAGCCTCCTCGCAAGCAGATAATCGGATTTGCCAAGTTTCGCACTCGGCAGGAAGCCCTGGAAGCAAGAGATATGCTGCAGGGTCGTCGAGTTGACATTGAGAAAGGTGCTGTGCTAAAAGCAGAGATGGCGAAGAAAAACCTCCACACGAAGCGCGGGGTTGGCATTGGCAGCACCAGTTCAAGTGGTGGCAGTGTATCTCTTGGCAGTAACCTGAACGCTCTTGCCGGGTTGAATGGAAGTGTCGGGGGCCTCAGCACATTGGGAGGTCTCGGTGTCACACCTGACACGCTCGCTGGTCTTGCCGCTGGTCTCAATCTCAACTCCAGTATGAACATGAGCGCCCTTGCCTCGCTTAGTGGCGGTGATTCCTTGGCTGCGCGCGAAAGGGAGCTCAATGCGCTGAGCGCAATGGGCTATAACAACCTCAGCAGTGGATGGCGGGAAGGTCGACTCGGGGACAGTAGTGAGGAAGAACGGGAAAGGGACCGTGATCGCGACCGGGAGAGGAGGCGGGAGGCGCTTGTGGGCCTTAATCTAGGGATGGGCGTTGGTGGTCGTGGGGCGCGAGAACGCGCGCTTGCCGACGAAGAAGAACGGGAGAGGCTCAGACGGAAGGATTTCAAAGCTGCTCAGGGCGAAGCAGTACGAATGCTGTCAGGGAATGCCACTGTTTACGATGCCTTCCATCCGACCTCGACTTTCTCCAGGAACGTGCAAACTAGCATCATCTCCCCATCTGGCGACGGCGTAGGCTTGGGACCCAATCCCTTACTCGGAAATGGCTTCGGTGGGATCATCGCTCAGACTTCCAATAGGGACGAGGGTGGGTCACGTGAAGCGGTTGGTCCTTGGGACCAGCCCTCCCCCCGTGAGCGTGATTCCGCCTATTCTACTCTCACATCGTTTTATGGAACTCGCAAAGCTGCGGGCATTCCTAGGCCTTCTTCACCGCGGGATAATTCACCTCCCAAACACAATATACCGTTCTCTCCTTCTGCGAATGATGAAGATGGTATGCTTCCCCCTCACCGATCGGGGATCTTGCGCTCGACACATCCGTTTGCTTCTACTGTCGATGAGCCTGTGGTTAGCCGTCCACCCGCACCGCCTTCGAGCTCTACGTCAAGTACAGGTGGTCTTGACGACAGTGGACCTGTACCACTCACCGTTAGCACCAGTGGGCAAGTCAGCACCGGGAATACATCACCGCAGCTACCATCACCTGCTTCGCATGCAGGTTCGGCGGCCAGCTCTTCCGTAGGTGGACATGCTGCCAGTTCTTCAAGTAGCGGAGTGCCGAATACTGTCGGGAGCGTTGGCCCTAGGAACGCTCTCGTCGACCAGAACCCTCCGATCAACACCCTCTATGTCGGAAATCTCCCCACCAGTCCTGTTGGTGCAGGGTATCCTGCAAATTATCTAGAGGATAGCCTCAGGGAGCTCTTCTCTCGACGGCCCGGGTATCGGAAGTTATGCTTTAGGCAGAAGAGCAATGGACCAATGTGCTTTGTCGAGGTACATTTTCCTTTGCATCCTCCACCTGCATTGACACTCATAACCTGTGACTTTCAGTTCGAGGATGTCCACTATGCCACGAAAGCTTTGAATGAGCTTTATGGGAATTCCCTCGGTGGCTTGGTCAAGAATGGTGGGATCCGCCTGTCATACAGCAAGAACCCCTTGGGTGTACGCACCCCGACCACTATGGGCACTGGGACGTTGTCGCAGCAGCAGAGCAGCGTTCACTCCGGTGTTGCTTCTCCTTTCCCAGACGCGTTTCAGCCACGCCAAGGTTTCGACGGCGATTCCGGTGTCATAAACATCAGGCGTGATAATTCAACTACAACTTCACCACCACCTTCTGCCTTTGGAGGATACACACGCTCACCACCTCCGCCTAGGTTTGTCTCCCCACCACCTTCGGGTAGCTTTAATATGGTATCTTCTCCGACAAACGGAGCCACTCTTCCCCGCGGCTCCCACGCATTTGGCATTTCTCTGAGCGGCACCGGAGGGGGCTTTTCTCCCTTTGGACTACCATTATCGTCCCCTCCTGATCAATCGAGCACTCTCCCATCTTCGCATTCTATGATACCCGATCATCCGAGCTCGGACGTTCCCCTGGCTCATGGTCACACGCAGCATTTCCCGCATCGAGCTTTGTCGCCTTCATCATCCACTGTAGAGGCCACCAGGGCCGGTTAACGGGCTGAATTATTAAAGTCGCTCAATATTTTTCAACAAGCATGAAGCATCTACAGCAAACCATCTGCGCATTCTATATATATATCTGTACTTACCATCACCATGACATGTTTGACATCCCAATCCTCATTCTCAGACCATTTTCCACCTTTTTCGAATGGCATCCACTTCGCAGATTACCATTTCATATTATTTACTTTCCCTTGTCTCTGGCGTCCGCAATCGTTAATCGCACCCCATCCCACGTCTTTTTTTCTACATATTTCGCCTCGCTCAATTCTGTGTTCGTGCTCACACTCCAAGCTATTGCTCATGCGATGACCCGTGCTGATATGTCTACTATACTACTACTTTACCACAACTCGTTTGTTGTCCTTGAAGTTCGTATACAAGTTCTTTCCTTCTTGGCCTCGTGCGACGTTTGTCATGACACGATTGTCTCTTCTTCCAATTTCTCTTCTTTTTCCCCGCAACGCGTTGGTGAGTCCTTGCCCTCGAGGTTGCCGAACGTGTTTGCCTTATGTCCGTATGTTTCTGGTCATTCCGAATATGCGTTAGTACGGTACTCAAATCAACCTTTGATGTATACTAGTTTCCAGAGTCTCTTTCTTTCATGGAATGAAAGGATACATGGACGCTTTGTCTAATAGTCTTCGGTGGTCTGAATCAAGAGATGGCAAGATAAATGACACATTCGGAGGGGTGTAGATATGCACATGGCATGTACAGGCGGTGATTTATGCAGCGTCGGCGCAGGCAACTGCAAGGCAACGCCGAGTTCGAGATGACCAAAGAGCACTTGCTGCGTGCAGCTCGGCCGTCCTCGGTCTGAACCTCGTGATCGTCGTCATCTAGACCTACTGGCCAGCGTTCTCGGCCCACTCCTGACTGCCCATCTGAACGAGCCGCGAACACGCACGAGCAAATGCAAAGATTTCTTCTTCGCCCGTAAACATGGAGCTTGCGCCGACGACCTCGGGGGGTAGACCCTGTATACATGTATACGTACGTGAGAAGAGGGCGTGCGTCAGCACCCGCCTACCGTTGGTTGGACCGATAAGAGGGACTTACGAGGTCGTCCATGACGCTTCGCATGTGGTCGGATATCTCGCCGTTGGCAGCGTCGTCAGAAAAGACTTGGTAGATCGGAACTTCGGATGACATGAAGAGTTTCGTCTGTGGAGGACGGTTGAGCGTGACCGTATATCAGAGTGGGAGGATGGTGTACCTTGGACTCGTAGCAAGCATCAACAAAGGTGATGAACCGGCGTGCCTAGCGTGCAAAAAACAAACTAGCTCAACGCGCCGCCCATGCATACATACACCCGTGAGACACGTACCACATCCTTTCTAGAAACGCCCATCTTCTTCACGTCGGTAACAAACACGGTCCCAAACGTGTTGGTGATCTCCAAGTAATCAGCCGCGCTGAGTGGTCTGTCGCAGAGTTCGGCAAACGTGAACCTGGCGACGCGGGAAGTGGAGAGCGGAATGTGAAAGGTACGACCAAAGGTAGACAGAGGGCGGTTTGTGATGACCGGATCGGGGTTGATGTCGGACGAGGAAGAAGGGGAGGTAAGCGAATCGAATATCTTGTTGATTTCTCCTTCATTCTCCGGCGTGAGGGGGTGGTAGTAGACGTGCGAGAGCGCACGGGGTATACGTCTATAGTCTGTAGGATGGACGTCGTTGCTTGAAAGAGGAAAGCAAGTGGGAAGACGGACCTGTTCCGGAGTCGAGATCGGTGACTTGGAAATGTGTCTTGAGAAGGTCTATGGCGGGTATGAAGCTGGAACGCTGGATGCCATTCTTGTATAGTTCGTCGGGATGTCGACTGGGAACGGGTATGAGCAAGGACGACGGTCGAGGAATGAGCAACTCACTTGCTAGTAATGACACACACGACGCCGTGTTTCAAGAGTCCCTCGAGCAGTCTCCTGAGGATCATGGCGTCTGCAATGTCGGTGACCTGGAACTCGTCGAAACAGAGGACGTAGGCCTCCTTGGCGAGATCTCGCGCAACGGGGGCGATTGGGTCCCCGCCGTCCCCGCCGCCGACGCTTGCGCCGCCACCCCCGCCGATGAGGCCCATGGCGAGTTTGGCTGCGTGCACACGCTTGTGTACGTCGATCATGAAGGCGTGGAAATGGACACGACGTTTGCGGGTGATGGACGAGGGAAGGGCGCTGAAGAAGAGGTCCATGAGCATGGTCTTGCCGGTACCGACGTCGCCGTAGAGATAGAGGCCCTTGGGTGCATTTGGTGGTGCGGACTCAGGTTCTGGTGGTGGGCGGGAGAAAAGGCGGGAGAAGAGAGAGGAGGAGGTGGGGGTGGGGGAAGGGGGAATGGGTGGTGCGTAGGCGAGGAGCTGTGTGTAGAAGGACTGGAGACGTTGGATGATGCGGTGCTGGTGGGGGTCGGGACGGAGTATGCCCGTGGACACGAGCGAGTCGTATTGCTGTAGGGGCGAGCTTGATGCCGACGGACGAGCAGCCGCACGGGGGGGAACGGTCGAGGGGAGAGTCGCCGTCGTGGACTGTCTCGCGATCCGGACATGCACGGGCTGCGTGCGCACTCGCCCTGCGCACTGGAGCGCCCGGAGGACAGTCCTCGTGCTCACCGTTGCCCTCATCCTCGTCGTCGTCGTCGCTGTCGTTGTGGTGGTTGAGCTGTCCGAGTTCGGTCTCACACGCGGTCGGCCGATCCAGCTTTTCCATGGACGACGAGTACGTGCTGCTACTCCTCGCCGACTCGAATCTGCCCACCGGCTCGTTCGTCGCCTCCTCCGGTCTCGAGTCCTACAATACACACGGATTTCTCCCTCCCCCGCACAGCGCCACCCTCCTCGGCTTCGTCCACGACAGCCTCCAATCGTATGCCCACAGCGCTCTCCCCGTCGTCTCAGATGCCCACCGCATCGTAGCACCCCTCTCAGCTACACCCGCAGAGCTCGTCGATCTGCGCGACCCTCTTGCGAAGCTTGTGTCCCTCGATGCGTTCTACGAGTCCATCACGCTCAACCACGTCGCCCGGCGTGCCTCCACTTCTCAAGGCGTTGCCCTCCTCACGCTCTACTTCAAGGCCTTTGCACCACCACCCTCGTCCCCCAACACGCCCCCAGTCGCCTCCCTCGTCGATCGGCTCAAGCTCGCCGTGCGGCGCGGTGACACACATGGCCATCTTCCGCTCTGCTGGGGCGTCCTCACGGGCGCGCTCCGTCTCTCGCTCGGTATGTGCCTCGTCTCGTCTGATCGTCCTTACTCATTAATTTCCCAGATCGTGCCCAGCACCTCGCCCTTTTTCTCCATGCCCGCTCCCTCCTCTCGGCTGCAGTGCGTATGAACATCGTCGGTCCTTATCTAGCCCAGCAAATGTTGCTGCGCGACGTACGCCCCATCGTCGACGCTTTCGCCACTCAGTGCGGTACCATCTCCACCGCGATCCTCATCGATAATCACAAAGACACCGACGAATTGCCTCTGAACGGACCCGCCAACACTTGGCCATTAGGTGAAATCCTCGCCATGAGACACGATCTACAACACTCGAGGATATTCAATAGCTAATCATGTGTACGACGTTCACTGCGCTGCATTTTTACATTCGAAATTCATACCCCACCAGCCAATGCCAACCTTGCCGCAACTTCAGCCTGTCCTCTCACCAAGTTTGCCAAATATGACACCATGACACTATCTTGCAGCGCCGTCGCCCAGCCACCTTCTTCGTCAGGTGCTGCACCGAGTACGTTCCATAGGTACTTTCCAAGCGCAGGATCCGGGGGTAACTCTCCGCGAAGGATGGCCTGGACATGTGCAAGCACACGACTAAGTGAATCGGAGGTGTTCATGAGGGCAGTATGGAGAGCAGGGAGGGGCGAGGTAGGGAGGAAAGGGTTTGGTGGTGTGGAAGAGGAGAGGAGAAGATCGACTGGGATGACGTGAATCAGTGTTAGACCAAGGATAGGACCGACTCACGTCCTGAGTGTTCAGACTCGTGGAATTTTAGTTCGCAGGGGATGGGTACGAATACGCAATTCTCTGCTTTTGGATATACTCCTACCGGAGAGCTGTACCGTATCAATGGGTGAATGGACGATGGCACATGGACGAGCAGCTGACCTGACATATGCCCTTACACCTGCGCCGACGCCTTCCTCTGTCCCGGTGTCGAGTGCGACATGCACGGCTGGGAAGGGTGCGGTCTCTTGCTCGTAAAAATTTTGAATGAGGGCGGAAAAGGTGCCCAAGCCGACCTGACCACCCTCGCCGCTTCCGGTAGCATACCAGCCGACGATGCTGAGACCCTCCTTTCCCTGATGACCTACACCGACGCCTGCGCTGGTTGTCCCAGAGAGTGCGACAGACTCGCCACGACCCTTGAGGAACATTTCGTACATGGCGCGGTGGTAATCGCCGTCGACGGCAACCTGCTCTTCCGTCTCCGAGTGGAGGACGGCGAATGCATGGGTGACATTGATAACGGTAGGGGAGGAAGCGGGCGACGCGGAGGGGGGCGTGCGCGTGCCGAGGAGGGTGCCAATGACGCGGTGCTGTGCGTCTGTGCGACGGAGGTAGTGATCGAGGATGGAGAGGAGCGCGGTGGGGTGGATCGTCAGCGATGTCGGGCGGGGTCTTGTCGGGGTGCGTGAGCGACGTTGAGGACGGTGACGGGGACGACTTACGGGTTGACATCGGCGGGGGTGTGCGCAGACGAGGACGGGCCCAGCGGCATCGTCGCGTTCAAGTTGAGTACGCTCGACGGCGGAGTTGCAATTCTAACTTTTGGTTTTTTGCAGTCATGCCTTCCGAAGAGACAAAGGTCCGTGAACCCTCACATTCGCCCCTTCAGCCTTCTTACACAACCCACAGGAGCGCATCCTCAAAGCCGTCGAGTTTGGTCGCGTACGTCGCCCTTTGCACTCTACGACCACCTAGCTGACAGACGGACAGACCATCGTGCACTATTGCTGGATTCCCATGATCATATACATTGGCTACACCCGGAGCTCGCCTCAGCCCATGTTCATCAAGTCCGTCTCTCCCTTCTCTTCCAGTACTGCGCTCATACTTCAAATAGACTCATAAGTCCACTTGCCTGAGCCTGTCAAGTGGTGTCACTCGACCTAGACTATGTCACGCATGTAATTTATAATTCTCACAAAATAGCATCCGCTCCTCACTCTTTTCTTGTGTTGCATCAACTGTCTTCCTGGCTTCGCGAACAGCAGACGTGGTGAGTCTTTTAGCCCTCGCTTCCCCTTGTGCAACGATTCAAACACTGTGGTGGACCCTCTCGGCGCTCCCTCTGGCGTGCGCTGTGAACTGGGCCCTGAATGACCCCCGTTGTGTAACCACCCTACGCTTGGTTGGAACGGGGGTGTCCTGTCGAAAGTCAAGGCCAGATATGAGCATCGTCCTTTCTCCTTTGCGTTCGTCGTGGGTTCGTCGTGCTAAACAACTTCTATGTTACAGGTCTTCATTATACAGATTTGATAGGCTATCATTAGTATGACGTGTAAATGAAATGGCACGTCTCCACTATAGATACACTCTCCTCAATTCAGATGCCCCCGTAATCCGCTGGCACATCGGGCAGAGTTTCGTTGTACCCAGACACCTCAACCAGCACGTTGCACAACAAGTGTGCCAACAGCCTGTCGATACCGTGGAGTCGACATACGGCGACAGACAGACACGACAAGTCGCTGGCGCAGGCTAACCGAGAGAATCATGAGTAATGCGGGTTCACCAAGGAGGGGAAGACGTACAATGGCGTTCAATTTTGCTTCCAGAGCTAATATGAGTGCAAGGTTGTCCCCTCGCGAACGCGCAGTCAGGATGGCCATGTCTAATCTGTCCATGTCTTCATCTGAGCTCAGACTTCGTGACTGCGCGTCAACATCAGTCGGGGTGGTATCCCGAGTTTGTCGGTCGTGATTCGATCGTTGGCCAACGTTTTCAACCCCACCCACGTCCACGTCTGCCTTCAGCTTTGCCCTCAGGACATCTGCCTCTCCAAATTGCGCATCCCCGAACACGGCATCGTCCGTTCCGTCTATATCAATGTCATCCTCCGTGTCCATCGTCGTGGGGCGAATGTGTATTCCCGTCCCGTTCAAGCTCGCAGTCGTGATGACCCGGGTACGGACGCTCCCTTCCTCCGCTGCATCCCAACCTGTATCAACGTCCACGTCCGCATCTGCATCCTCGTTCCCGCGTACCAGCCCAATCGTTTGTTCGCGTCCCCACTCGACCTGGGCACGCCGACTCTCATATGCAAGACACGCGTCGACGTGTGCTTCTACGACGTCTCGATCACCGCGGACGGGTTGCGAACATACAGGGCAGACGGTCCCTGCGGTCTCTCCTTCCAGACCAACGTCACCCGCACTGTGTCGTGCGAGCCAGGTTGCCTCCTCCTTGGCGAATTCCTTGAGCCGTGCATGTCTTGCCTTGCGACGGCGCGTAATATATCCGATTGCATGTTCTATTGCGGTAGGGGTGGTGGTCGTGTCTGCGAGGATGGCGGTGGACGGCGTAGAGGACGAGGCGTAGATACGAGGCGACGGTTGAAGCGCAGTGAGAGACTGGCGCGCTTTGAGAGCCGAACGTCGTTTATGAGCACTCGCCGGACTGCCCGTAGTAGACCGAGGGACGTCAACACGTGCTGGTTCGCGCGGGGAAAAAGAGAGCGAGACACGTACCCCTCCTCGAGGTCGTCCACCTGTGCGAGCACCTCTGCGTCGCCGATATGCCTGATGATGTCCTCGACGCGCTGCATTTCCAACTCGGCATGTGTTGCGAGAAGACGGATGGGGATGAGCTCGGAACAAGCGGGACAGGGTCGGGTTTCGGCGCGCTTTGCTGTGGACGCGGTCAAGGGAGGATGGGAGCATTTGGATGCGCGCACGTACGTTTCTTTACCCTGGGTGGGGGGTGGTCGTCTGGTACCGGGGAGAGCGAGGAAGAGGCCCTGGTATCGGACGTGATGGAATCCTCCCTGGCATGCTTTTTGCCGCTGTGTCAGAAGACGAGAAAAAGTGTCAGGACATGGGTGACCCCTGACGTGAGTTGATAGGAAACGAAACGCACTTTGCACTTCGAGGGCTGTCCATGTGGGGTATACTTCAGGGTCAGGTTGGTCGGGTGTGCGGGCTGGTTAGTTCGGTAGACGACGTCGAGGGCGAGAAGGGATGGATTGCAGCGACCGACGTTGGATGCAGTGACGACGAAGCCGATAATATTTTACAGGCCCACGTGACCTTGAACGCGACGATGTATCGTACGCCTTTCCCTTGCCTTTCCCCGCAATTATAACGACGCTGGTTCCCCTAAATTTCGTAATGACATCCAGGCGATATTGCACATTCTGTACATCGGCCCCCCTGGTCGTCCTGCACGTCCCCACAGTCACACTGCACATCGAGAAATCAAAATACTAGTGCCCCGGAGTTATGCCCCCATACTTCTATTCTGCGGCGTGAGTGTGGTACAAAAGCCAATCTGAGGTACTGCATTCCGAGAACCGTTATCTCCCATTTACCTATCTCTTTTGGCGACAAGGTCGGGCTACTTGGTCTGTGATGTCGGACTTCCTCTCACCTCCGTTTGGTCAGTCCTGATCGAGTTTGGGATGACACCACACACAGAGCATTCCAGAAGCCGGTGTAACTTGCACGAGGATGATTAACGAACCATACCCCGTGTTCCGTATTTCACGCATATACACAGCCTGTACATCGTTCAACCGGTCCGTTCGTCGTACCCGATGTGCTCTGATCCGTGTATGTCTACCTCCACACCTCCTCTTACATCCTCGTAGCCTTCAGCGGGTCTCCTGCAAGTTGCTCGACCGGTCTCAGTGTCTCGTTCAACTTCGACCTGGAAGCAACGTCGGTGAGGCCCTAGGAGACGAGGCACGGGCCGAGATCAAGCTCTCCTTTCGATTCGCTGATACACTTCGCCCACGTTCCTCGAATCACTCACATCTTACACGGCCTGACGGTCCGTACGCAGTGTTCTCTTGGCGACTGTGACTTTGAATCATTCTGGATCCCGTCCTTGACGGTAACAGTGTAGCTACATACACCAATCAAGGGTCTCGCTACTACCATTAAACATGATGCAGCGAACGTTTAGGAATTCGCGAGGTGTAGACTATCTGGATTTTTACGCTCTGGTCGCTGAAACCGTCTTTGCAATCCAAGTTCTCCACTAACAGTGCGTCGTTCTCGTAGAGTGTACTCTTGGGTAGGGACATCCTGACGAGAGTGAATGCGCGAGGTGATATCTCAGGATGTGCATCGAGGAAGATCTCTTTCGGATCGCAATCGGCGATGTGGATCTTTGGACAGTCACCGCCAACGTTGTTGGGATCGCCAGGGACTTGGTTAAAGGCCTGCGCAGAAGCTCAAAGTGAAGTTGAATGATCAGGAATTCCAGGATAGGTACTTTCCATTTCAGTGCTCTTTGCGGCATTTTGAGGATAGGCGCATGTTGCGAATTTGAAGAAGAGCATGGCTCGGGGAGGGCAGCGGCAGCTGCCAAGATGCAGATACGGTGAGTTCCTTTCCTCGGTACTTGTTCTCTACGTGGGGGAACTGACTCGGTAGCCTGAAAGTGGAGATCGTGGAGATCGGGTGAATAGGTCCATGCTCAACCACATATATTTGGACGGGCCTGAGATGGTTGCGAGGGGTATATAACCCTTCGATGACAACTTGTTTTATTGACTAACACAATCCTCCCTAGACTTTCAGGACGGGTCGTTCGCCGCTGCGAATTTAAACAGGATCGTCAAAAAAATATGGCACACCCATATGTTTGCCGTGGGTAGATCAGGCAAAGGCACTGATTGGAAAGCCCCTTTTACGGCAGAAATGAGCTTGGGAACGGACTTGCGTACGTATTGTTCGGGCGGGTGAGTCCCCCTGGTAGACCCACACTCACATTCTCGTGCGTACCGGATCGTCTTTGACATGCTGTCGAATTTTTTTACGGTATGGATCTCGTCCATGTGACAACAAGGAATAGGGTGCAGTTCGAGGATTCTGTCGTACGGGCATCATGGTCAAGAGTACGGCAAGCTTCTCTATCACGAGGTCCGTCTTCCCTCCCTCCCCCTCCCCTTCTTATTTGCCCTGTTTTTATTATTGGTGCGATATCGTGTGTGGTTTGAAATTTTCGCAGTTTCGCGTCTGAAAACATGGCATTCTCGTCAGCTACCAGGACTGCGGAGCTCCGCGACGTCGCGCCGCATTTCCCCTTCTGTTACCGACTTGCGTACATGATGATTGCGTATGTACGCCGCTCTCACTACCACGGTCACACCCACGGGCAGTTTCGCCGTGTCGTGTGTCGTAACCAGTACAAAGAAGCTTTCCGGAGCGAGGTTGTGCAGGCATTCATCTCAGACTCGCATGGCTCTATGCTACGCCCAAAAGGAACTCGAGGCATTCAAGAAGTAATTCGGCAGGGAGTCCCATCGGTCATGGGAGATAAAGTCTCGTTGGCACATTTTGGCACATTTTCCACGGACATCAGGACTGCGGGGTGAAGGCGTCCTGGAACAGACATGATGCTGCTAAATGTTCTCAAGGATGCGCGATTTATGTACACTAGTTTACATTCCCTATACTTGTTTTCCCTCGAAAGACGATGGATGGAACTCAGATGCCCGATAACCCCTTTCCCTTGTTGTCCGAAAACGCCCTTCCTCTCGCGGCGTTCGTACCAAAGGTTCCCGAATGGATTCCGTCACCCGATTGTTCTTTTCCCTTCTCCAACAGGATTCTGACAACCTCGACATCCTTGGACGTTTCAAAGGTATTTTCGAGTTGTTGTTTAGAAGGGCGACCTAGATACCCTTGAGAACCCTGAGACGAATAGAATATTTCGAACGCTGGAAATAGGACGATGATATCGTGAGTGAAACGTCTCAGATAGGGGTCAAGACATACAATCGACGACATCTGCGAGAGGGATCGTCCTAGTGGTAAAGCATCAGCAAGGGACACTCGCAAAGTGACGTATGCATTTACGTGTCTTGAAAGAGATCGAGTCAGCGATGCGTTTCGATAAAGCAAGTCATCTTTGCAGAAAGAGAGGCTCACCTCCAGACTTCCATTTCTTGAACTGCAAAATCATCCACGTCAGATCGCCATCAAGCATCGAAACACGGTGAATTCAAACCTCTACAGGATTGACGATGATAATGTACTCGTCCGTAGATTGCGTATCCGGCTTGTACACGACTTTGGTGACGCTCTTGGGCATGGCGGGAAAAGGGCGGTGTTATCAAATTTTTGGGTATGTTCAAACGACAGATTATGATACAATAAGGAGAGTAATACTGCGTACAAGTTGTTGAATGAAATACAAGTGTGATCGGTGGATGGTGGTGTGGTAAGAGAGGTCGAAGGTGACGCACGCCTCTTTATACCGGCGTAGAAGGCCTGGCACTTGATGACGTCTTGCCTCGAATACGTGCCTTCGGCTCGACTCGGCTTGGCGTCACGCGACCTCTCATCATCGGATCATCGTACAAACGCATAGGCGAAAGACAATGCATGAATGGTCAAACGTATCCTCATCGTCGCTCCAAATGTCGGTAAATGATACCCAACCTGGGCGGGCCTGGTGCTCCTCCATTCATACGACGTCACAGGGCAGCCACTTTGTCCCATTCTAACCCCGTTTCTTTACGTCCTTCACTCTTAGTGGTTAGACGAGTCAAAGGAACAAGGGAAGGCCTACAAAAGAACGAAAGGTCGACGTTAGCATCCATTCGAAGCAACGAAACGATTGCTAATGATATACAACATCCTTACCTGCCGTGAGCACACTGGAAGGGAAAAACAGTTGCTGATAGTTGCTTGACCAATCGCTCGCATTGTTCGGTGTTCAAGGGGTCATTGAACATGATTGCACCTGGGAAGCTGCTCAGTCTTAGCACACAGTGAAAGCAAATGTCACCCACCTCGGCAAGCCTTTGAGTTGATCAAGTCGAGAAGTTCACGTGGACACCATCGTAGGGCTTTGAGCCATTGCATCTCCTCGTCTGAACTTGCAAAATCAAGCTGGGACGATGGTTCACGTGGTTCAAGTTCTCGACTCTCCAATGTACCAATGTATCCCTTGATGAATTCCTGCATCTCCTTACCCAATAATAACTGTGGCTCGATGTCAGCGGATATTCACAGCCCACTTCCCGTCTATACGCACTTTTTCGCTCACGATTTCGGGAATGGCGGTCACAAAGACCTGAATATAACCACCATCAAGTTCTGTATCACACTCTAGCCTTGACTGGGTTTCCTCAAGTCCAGAGAATCGGAATCCCCACGATTCGAATGCCTTCTGAAAATCCGAAAGCTCCGCGAGACGGGAAGCCTCATGCCTGGTAAGTAGGACAGGTATTGGAGGGGACAATTGCTTCGTCTCTACGCCTCCACGTCCTTCTTGATGGCCAAGAAAGCCACGACAAATTGACTTCAAAAATCGTTCGACACGTACACGTTCATCTGCGGCGTGTTGATCGATTAGGATAAGTGCTTTCCCATCCGCCAGAAGTCCATCTTCGCATGTTTCATTGTCTTTCTCTCCACCCAAAGGGTCACCGTGGTCCAGACCGATAACACATGCGATAAACTTGCAGTCCACCTGACTAATGATGTGTGCCTTCCGTAAATCATCCTTCTGGAAACGTATTTGGGACGCAGCAAAATTAGAGGAGCCGGGCTGAAGGCACCAGCTCGAGATCGCACGCTTTGTGAGACAACCCGTGTGACAGCTGTGGTGAAGCTGAGAATTGCAATAATCGGTGTCCTGATTCGCCAGCAGAGAGAGGGTGGGTATCTTTGGCTCTTTAAGGGCGAAGGCATTGTTGGCCTTTCAAAGTCTCAGTGACGTAGTCCAACACGCGGTGTGGGGGTAAGAAGCATACCTGTAGGGCTTCTTGCAGCCACTCGGGTACCTGGTCTCCACTGATATTATTCTCATTATGATTGATTTCGTCGGCTGTCAGTTGGGGTGTCCGTAATGTGCGCCTCTTTGAGCTGCCCTCAATTGGTCCATCCGTGCCTGTGGCAAAACGGGCGCCTTGAGGATAGGAGTTCCCCGTACGGTTATCAATGATGAAGATTTCCCCGGTCGATGGATCTTTCCAGACCGTCTTCTGTGCATCAGCCACAGGCATCTACCCCCGGTCGAGTATCTAAATGGATGGACAACTGTGCACACGAACCGAGACACGTACCATATGGACAGACGCGTCGGGTGTCCCACTCCTTTCGGACTGAACTGAGCCCGATGGCATCTTTAGATTAGCCGAACTCTCTGGTACAAACTTCTGCTTCTTCCTCGGGTTGCCATCCTTGGTGCCTTCGTTCCTTCTCTTATCGGGCGCAAAGCTGTGGTGAACCAAGAATGATTGAATGGTTGCAGATAAGAAAGAATTCACAATGTTTTTATTCTAGGGTATGAAGGTCAGCATGACACAGAACCGAGGAAGAAGCGAGCCTTGCCCACATCCAATTCGATCGTTGATTTGGAGGGTTCCAGGCAGTTATCAATGTGCTTCGCTGGAATGATCAAATTCAGGACGTAAACTGGCTTCTTCTCTCCTTTACGGGGAGACCGGCGTGCAGCTGGAAACGTCATGAGATTATCTCCTATGGCGCGGAACAAGAAACAGACATGACCGCAAGCTTGTCTCTCCTCCTTCGTCATACGCCTGCAGGACGAAAAATTCTGAACTGGTTTGCCAACAAAGATGTATGTCATACATGTTTCGCAAACGTGCTCGCAGTAAAACGATTGTCGATTAACCGGTGGAGGTCACAAAATGATATCGGGTGTCTATTGATATCTAGACAAGGGATAATGTGTGTGACCTGATCAGGGTCTAGCTGTATGTGACTTACACAAGAATTGATATGACTGTCGGGCCGAGGAACGTTAGATAGGGGATGATCTCCGATCATAGAATGGAAGGCGTTCTACCTTTGTACATGCTCCAACGAGTGAGATAAACCCCTCGATTTGGAGTTGTCCGGAAGTAGCGGCTATCTCCTCCACGCACTGGGAAACGCAAGTTCCGTGATAATCATGCACGTAGCTGCTAAGACAGAAATATACTTTCCTCCGTGAATGCACGGCCATAAAAATGTCGAAACGCCGCTAGAGTGGAACAAGTCTTGATCGGATAGAAGCGTGCTATGAGAACGAGGTACTGGAAATGGATGCAGCGTTACCTTTGGTATCTTGAGGATATGTGACTTGTGGGGATTCTGACATTCTTTGGCTTTGCTCGCATCCTGAAACGAGAAGGAAATGTTTGGGAATACCAGCGCATATGTTTCGAGTTCTTGCCGAATCAGTTCAATGGTCTTGTTTGGCGTGGGGTGAGATTGACGGCGAACTGGGAGCTGTTCAATTGTAAGCACACGTGCGTTTTAGCCGAAGATGACACACATTGAAAAATGCATCACGAATTGATACGACGGTTCCGGGGGATTCTCTTCGCCAACGGATTGATGGGCCTATGTAAAGGGACTTCGCAACCTGGAAAAGCGTGTGTTTACCACAATAAGAAGAATGCCGGAGGGGGAAATACCTTGACAATGATGGACCAACTTTCGCGAGATCTTGCTGTACGAGATGAAATCTCCAAGCAAGAGAGATCCGCCATGGAAGCCAACGCTGCGGATGAAACGTGAATTTCGTGCCACGGGCTTCATTGTCCTGGATCAATTACCTTCTCCTCGGAAGCCAAATGTGGAAACTGTTTCCAGCGAGGCAGGGGTGTAAGCTTTCGAAGAATCTGTAAAGTGAGGGTTGGAACGTTGACCCAGAGGAATGGAGAGCATTGAAGCAAATAGCTCACTGTACCGCCCACGCTCTGAATCCTGTCCGATTTTATGCAACCCATCTTTCGTGAATCCCGATCCGTTGTCCGCGACCCAACAGCTCCATTCGGCGCAGTCGACACCTATGTCAATCTGTGAAGCTCCAGCGTCAATGGCATTCTGCAATAGCTCAGAGATTATGACGGGCAGAGATGTCAAAATTTGAGTTGAACGTAGTTTTGTCCGCGTCTCTGCAGACAGCTGTCTCAGAAGTGACTCGTCCGCCATGATTGCCTGATGAAGCGACTCGGTATCTCCTGTGAATTATGGCTCAGATAATGCGCCAAGAACCTTGGTCTACTGCAGGATGCATGTGAAGTTGGGATAGAATGGAACCGGGTTGCTGACGGAGATCCGAGTCATTGTACGGCGCGTTATTTGGCGTCCCTTAGAAACAAACAACTACATTTGGCAATGTCGATCGAATGCATGCGCTAATTCACATTCGGAAGACACCGAATCCTCTCCCTGATCCTTCCCAAGTGGAGGGATCCCCAACTCCTGGTATACGTGCATCTGAACGCCTCCTGGCTGCGAGCGCAAGTGCAAGCCCAACTACATCACGTGTTTCCGTAGGTTGAATGATCCCATCGTCCCACAGACGAGCAGTGGAATAAAGCGCCGTCGATTGTGCTTCTATTTCAGCCTTCAAACTAGAGTGCTGGTTCGGATCCCTAGCCAGAGCCCCGTCAAAAACATGCGGAATCATGAGACAGATATAAACCTTGAGACGGTTGACATCACTTGTGAGAGCTGTCCCGATCCCATAACAGATACTTTCGCATTCTGATGTATTCCTCGTCAAATTTCGGACCAAATATAGTGCTCATGGGACTTACAGGCCACATCCACAGGAAACGTGGCGAATACTGAAGCTATTTCAGAGCGGGTGGTCGGGAGAGAGAATTAGACAACTCACCGCGCGCCCAGACATTCCTACACATGTGGAATCAGTCTCGTCGATGTTGGGAGATCTGTATCGAATAGCTACCATAGTTCCCCGCACCGAAACTACCACCAACAACGACAGTCAACTTTGGAACGTCTGCACACGCCACAGCTCGGACCATCTTTGCGCCATCTTTCGCTATCCCTCCCTTTTCAGCTTTTGAACCTACCATATAGCCTATGATGATATCAGGATATATGCTGATATCATCATGGACAAAGCACACCAGTAACGTTTACAAGGAAAAGTAGTGGTATCCTTCGTTGAGAACAAAGTTGGATGAAATGGGTAGCCTTCAACGCCGAGGGAGAGAAGAGAATGCCATTGTTGGCGACGATGCCGACCTCATGCCCGTGGATGTGAGCAAATCCCTGGAAAGACGGTTAGTCTGGTTCTCACTTTCAAGGGAAAATATCGTTACCGTCACGATTGTGGAACCATATTCCTTCTTGAATTCTCTGAACCGACTACCATCCACAATTCGCGCAACAACATCTCGCATATCAAAGGTTTGTCGGAGATCTGTACCGACAATACCGTGAAGTTCGGACGCTGAGTATAACGGGTCTTCTGGCGGAACGGAAGGCTTGATTTATCCTTAGCAACACGACTCGAAACGTTTGCTAGTGACTGCGCTCACCCCAATGGCTTGTCCACTTGCAGTTCCCAAGTCACCAACAATTCCCCGTGCGATAGTTATCGCATGTTCATCATCTCTCGCAAGATGATCGGTTACACCACTCTCGCTAGAGTGCATTTGGCCACCTCCTAATACTTCCTCATCGACCTCCTCGCCGGTTGCGGCTTTGACTAATGGAGGTCCGGCAAGAAAGATGCGCCCTTGCTCGCGAACAATAACATTCTCATCGGCCATAGCGGGGACATAAGCACCACCTAATTCACGTAAACGCGGGGAATCAATAAGTTGAGTTGTGGGCTCACCAGCGACAGATATGCCATGCACCAATGCTATTTGTGGAATGCCGAGTGCAGACATTTGAGCCTACGAGCGTGTCAACCACAGCATATAGTCTTGGAATGACCTCACTGAACCATGTTGTAAAAAATTCGACCAAAGTGGTCCTTGTCTGGAAATACCTGGTATTAGCAATATTAACGCGTGTGATATAATGATATATTGTAGAAGTTGGACACACATTAGCCTGATGGGGAAGAGCGGCACCCCCGGACTCCACTAGCATCTCGTGAGCGTAAAGCCGATAGCTACATGTGGAAACGCCTACCAACGTAAATGCATGGTAACCCATGTTCTCGAGCTATTTCCTGAGCACGGAGGTGTTTCTTTACCTACGGAAGAGGTGTCATGTTTCCCGTTGCACTAATAGAGCGATCCTGCTCACCGTCAAGGGATAGTACGACCCTCCCTTCACAGTAGCATCGTTGACCACGACCACACATTCCTTCCCTGCTACTCGCCCAATGCCAGTGATGATTCCGGCACCGGGAATGTTCTCCCCAGGATATACATCATGTGCAGCTAGCTGGGATAGTTCTAAGAAAGGCGTGTTTGGATCCAGAAGTAACGACAGTCTAGACCGGTGTGAAGACGTGCTGGCGACTGAGACAGAGACTAACCTCTCTCTGGGTAACCTCTTACTCTTGTTCCGCATCCGTTCCTGAGCCTTGGGACCGCCACCCTCCTTTGCCTGGGCAATCTTGGCTTTCAGATCTGACACGAGAGCATCCATGCTCTCTGCTTTCTGGTGGAATTCGGGTGAGGTGGTTGATACGAGGGACGGAAGGATAGATGCATGATACAACCGCCTAGTGGTCGAGACCGCAGCCAGGCGTGCTGATCTGGAGAGGGCAACTTGCAACATGTCTTGAGCGCAACGAAACCCGATCCCTTGAACGTGGTGGATGGTACATGAAGCTGTGAGCGATCAAAGACACGCATGTACCGCCGGCACGGAACTTGATGGCATCGGCTATTGCTCCGGTGAATTACAGGGAAATGTAACATACGGATCGATAAGTGCCGTCTACGCTAAGTCTAGAAATCCTTCCACTCATCCCAATCGTCCTCTTTTTTCCCCTTCCTACCACTCGGAGTTTGTGTCGGGTGTGACTCGAGGGACGGCTTGCTCGTGTTTGAGGATGGTGACGTGTCAGAGTATTCGTGGAAGAGATCGTTGGTATCGTCGTACAATATTGTAGATGTCTCACCCTCATCACGGAGCGCGAGAGAACCATACCCAGATGCAGCAGGACCCGCTCCAATCCTATCCTTGACCGTACCCACAATACCGTTCACATGGTCGGCGACGTCAACCCCCATCTGGACCTTTGACCATTCGTTAACAGACTGGCCAACCACTTGTGCACGTCTCTGCGCCTCGGAGACGTAACCACGAACACTAGCATGCAGGTTCGGATCCATTACGCGCTCCATGCCTGGTTGAATAACATTCTCGTTTACGACACGTGTGGCACCACCAACGACCGCGGAGAACAGGGACCACCCTTTACTTAACGCGGCTCCTGGATTATCCTGAAAGTCCGATAATGATGGGGCAGCAGCGGAGGCAAGGCTAAAAGATGGGTGCTGCAAAGGTGGAGGAGGAGAGGGTGTATTCCCAAATCCTTGATAACGGCCACCTTGAGAAGGCGGCAAGTCGGTTGGGCGAGCTGCATTCGCCTGACCAAGAGTGGTAAAGTAGGCTTCATTCGCGGACTTTTGGTCCACGCGAGAAGAGTCGGAAGGCTGAGTAAATGAGGTGCTCGTTGCAGCATGGCTGGTTGGCGGACTACGTGCAGAAGCACGGGACTTGCGGAGACCCTGCGCAGATGATGGACGCGTCGGGACAGCGCCGATCGTGAGCTGACCAGAAGGGGGGCTCGATGGCGTCCAGGGCTTTCCCGCCAAGTCAAAATCCAACTTGTGCTAGCTGAGTACAAACCAAGAAGGTAAGATGGGATGACCGACCTTTTCGCGGTACTGGGTAGCTGCCCAAGAGTGATAAAGAGCATGTGGATCCATGCCATCTGTGTAGCCGCCTTGTTCGGCCGGTGAGTAGGATCGCATGAAATCTTTGAAAGGGGCATTTCCGCCGAGCTGCGAGAACGATGTGTGACGCCGAAGGAGAGTGTGAACGGGAAGCCCACCTGCATGCGTTTGACCTGATCACTCTGCCAGGTGTCCATCGAGACGGATCTCACGAAGCTGATGGGAACGAGAAGGGTTATTTGAGTGATGGATGGGACGATAGAGAAATACCTAATATGCACACCGAAACCTCTGTGCACGCCGGCGCATTGCAGGCAGAGGAAGATGGCGAAGCTGACTGCAAAGATGAGGAGGGACAAGGATGGGAGAGACGAGGGAGTTACCTGAAGCCCATTGAGGATTTGGATTTCTACAGTCGGCGCAAGCCTTGTTGTCGAGGTCTTGGCGTCTGATGAGGTCCTGGAGGAGCTTCTTTACAGCGGCCTGGTCTGACATGACTGTGTGGTAGAGTGGGTGGGCGTGGGAAATTCGGGCAACGCGACGGACTCAATGATTTCCGGGGTCGACGCGTCTCAGTGAGAAACGTTCACGCGAGGGTCCACTGATGGGAATGGGGATTATCTGATAAAACGTAGAAAGACACGCGTGGCTTGCAGGGCTGGGAGGAAGTTCGTTTACGTCTCTTGTGTGAGATCTGCGCAGGACGTGATCGAGATAAAATCATAAACGATCAGCCGAGCAGAGTGACGGACGAGCAAGCGTCGCTCGTTATTCTCCTTTGGGACGTCTTGCGGCGTTACTTTGGCGGCTTGTTCTTCCTCGAGCGGTTATCGGTCCAAAATGGTCCACTTCTCATGACACTCGGTCACTCGTCCCTTGCCAGTACTCCGTCGCTATTTTGTGGGCAATTCATCCCTCTTCGTCTCGACGTGAGAACTTATCTTATCTGATTCCCAACCGTGCATGCATCTCCATCACCTCTCGAGCCTAAATTCTGGCCATTCTAGACTCGTGACATTCGCACCCGTCCGTCTTCCGTGCCCCTCCCTCCAGTCAATACACCATGATCCAGAAACCGAATGTTCGCTCCACCGCCGAGCCACCCTCTTGTGACGATAAAGGCCTTGACTACTGGGGTCAATGGTGGGGGCGAAAGTAAGCTTCTTTATCCCGCCCCTCTCCCTGGCACCTCTTACTTGTTTTCAGACACTACTCCCTTGAGGTCGTCCAGCATCCCCTTCGCGCTCGGATGTGTGGCTTCGGCGACAAGGTATGTCTGCGTCACGTTCGACTACACCACGTGTCTTCATTGTGCCATTCCTAAGGATCGTCGACCCCTTGCTCCCGCTGCCGTCGCCAGGATGGTCGTCCGCA
>QGOI01001622.1:0-41735 GCA_003313885.1 Boletus sp. MG55 | reverse complement strand
CCAGCCCGGGTTTGACTCGGACTCTGCGCTCAGCTTGGTGAAACCGAGCCGGATTGATCTTCTTACCCCTTCCTTTGATATCGGATCCTTCGGGTCGGACTTATCGCACCCTTCTAACCTTCCTGCAACCTCCGGACCGGAATACCCATTCCTCTTAGGTCCTTGAGGCACTTTTCGTTGTCTACAACGCGCTCAATCCATTGCCAAGTATGCATTTTCGAATGGAATGAGACATGAATAAGCCTCTGATCGTGCAATTCATTTTCTAGGTTCGTATACCTCAAGGAACAATGCAAGCTGTTGGTCATGAAACCGTCATTCGCACACAAAGGGCTCCTCGTGTCCTTCTCCCACATTGTCAGCCACTTCATCAATGCCATGGGTCACAACGAATACATGTTCAACCTTGTCATCTCTGCCAATATGGGGCTTTCATATTTCGATAAAAAACGTATAAAACGAACATCAATTCCAGATTTCCTGCTCTCCATCGAAAACAACCATGCTCACACTCTAACACCGAAGTGGATTGGTGAAGTGTGCTTCACTGTCTCCCCCTCTGACACCTGCGACCAACTCAAACAAGTCATTGTCGATCGAACTGACGTCGATCTCGTGTTCATAACCATCATCGAGGAACACCCCAAATGGGAGTCTCCAGGCAGCAACAACATCGCCATGTGACAATTGTGGTCCCGGCCTCTTCTCTTGCAACTGGACTTTTTGTCAGGCATAGGGGACAACTTGGGGTCTGTTGTCAAAGAGCAGTTCGCTTGGATCTCCATCCAGAAAATCATGTTTGAAGTATATCTTCGTTCTCCATCTGGTTTGCTTGTCATCGGTGACCCCGGCGAAGATGACTACTCAGCGCATGGGGTGCATGTTGATTTTGTACTATCCGTCATTGCATAACTGATCCGTGCTCATAGACACTTTATCCTAACACTGACATGCAGGATGTCGACCTCTTGTTCCTTGATGTGTCTGAAGGTCTCCGAAGGTCGCTCCTTTTGGAAATGGAAGCAACCGACGCAGCCGTCGACTCTATGGAGGGAGTGCAACAATCTAATGCACATCTCGTCGTTCCCTGGGACTGTGTACTCATATCCTATAGAACGGCTGTGCTCGCTGCTGCGTACCAGCGTTACAGGGAGTGGCATTCCTCTGGCAAGTGAAGGCATCCATCTACAAATGCTACAAGGACCTCCTCTCGCAAGAAGGCGAAGAACAACAGCAAGGTTCCTGCCTCGCTGCCCAATTCCCAAGAGGCATCCGGCTCTGAGAATGATCGCACTCTGTTGGTGACGCCCAGCACACAGTTGGTATCCTCTTAGTTACCCCCAGAACATTGTGTAGTGTTGGTAATGCCCTCTGGTGAGAAGGCGACTGGGATGGAGGTCAAGCAGGTGTTATTGTCAGGCTCGTCGTTTTTTACATTCTTACTATCACTGTATGTCTACCACTAGTCTACAACACAAACACTGTTACATTGTATTTTCGAAGGCTTTTAGAAGCATGCAAGGCCCAACGAGGAATCTGATTGGACCGGGAAATGATTGTATGGCACTTCCCATTTATATCCTGTTCATTGAGTACTCAATGAGCGCTTAGAAAAGTCCAATTAGCAATCCTTGGGCTCGCCGCTCCAACATTACTCATTGCATCACTGTTTTGTCTCAGGTTGTGTACCTAAATCACACTCGCTTCCGTCCCCATTCAACCAACATGTGCTGCTTACCGACGTGTGCCCGACCCACATTGCCCCAGTCCAGTCAATCATGTTCCGACATTACTCTCGAAGTGATAGAAAAAGCCAATCACCAAAATTTCTCATTGTCGTTGCATTTCCCCTCTCACTACCATGGCACGAAAATCCAGATTCCAAGGTGACAAGGTTTTCTCTGAGCCTCCTCCTCTGTCCTCTGCTCCCAGACGAGGAGGCCGTGCGCGGCGAACCACTGAGAGGGTGTCAACATCTCAAGTGCCTGCCTGTGCTGCTCCACGCTCCCGTGCTGCAGGCATCTCAGTTGTGCAAGAGGAACAAGGTGGGGAAGAGATCGATATTGATGCAGAGCTAGCTAGGCAAGGCTCTGGGTTGGAGACTGATGAGGATGAGAACGCTCCGGCAGACAATCCACAGCATCCACGAATTGGGGTCTATGATCCATTCATCAATCCTTCCCGTACCCAATCCATGAGGACTGCAAGTACTGCCGATCTTCAGTATTTTTTCGATCGGACCAAAGAGAGCTCGACTTGTAAATTCTGCAGGTAATCCTACGCTTGCTATCGAAGACTCATGCTGAAATACATCACATTGCAAGGGAAACCCATGATGCTGACCCAGCCACATGGAAAGAAAAATAATCAACATGGTGTATGTACATCTATGCGGCCAAGTCTGGGACCTCCACACTCTGTGGCCACATCGATCGCTGGCATATCCATGAGTATCTGGAACTCATGGAAGCCCATGACTGGCCAATTTGGCTTGATAGCGTCAAGAAGGTGCTAAGTCTCAGTTATACGCTTGCTGAACTGCAATAGGCATTGAATGAGGGCAGTACACTCGAGGGCCTTCGTGCACGAACATCGGCAACAGCTCAGAGGGACTCGCTGAATACCGATGGCCAAGGTTCTTTGCCCGCATACTCGAAAGAGGAGTTCCATAGGCGTCTTATTGCTTTTATTGTAGCAGATGACCACATGCGCCCTTTCAAGTTCATTTTCAGATTGCGAAATCCGGCTCACCCACACGCAGTCCATCAACATCATTGAAAATAAGGAATTCTGGGAGCTCCTGCTGATTTTGCGAGAAAGTCTCCGTGGTTCCGACATCCCTCATCGGACCAACCTGTGTAACAAGATTGTGGAGACGTGAAAGCATTACCTGGTAGTTCTCAGCAAAGATTTAGGGGCAAGCACGATTTTTTCTTTCAATTATATCGCCGATAATCTACTTCACATAGGACGCGCTCAGTCGAATGTCGTTTACAGCTGATGCCTGGTCTGCGGGTAATAGGGCAGGCTTCTTGGCTGTCACTGCTCACTGGATCGCTGAAGATTCCCAGAGTCGGTTGGAGTTGAGATCCGCTTTGATTGGATTCACAAGAATAAAAGGAAAACATGACGGCAACCTATTAGTGCGAACAATATTGGCGCTCCTCGATCGCGTTGGAGCAACATGCAAGGTTTGTGTACAAAATATGGTCATGCATCAACTGAACTATCTAAAACACTAGGTTGGGCACTTTACGATGGACAACGCTTCCAACAATGAAACTTGCATGCAGCACTTAGAGTCCTTGTTGCGGTCTCGAGACATTGACTTCAACACGCGGGACTGCCAGATTAGATGTTTCCCTCATGTGATCAACATCTGTGTACGGCACGTCTTGGACAGCTTTGCAAGTTCTACACTCGAAGGGATCGCACAAGCATGGGCCACTGCATTCCCAAATCAAGTAGACTGCGAGCAGTATGCAGCCGCTGTTTGGAATAGCCCTATCAAGATGGGCCATTCAATTGTCACTGCCATCCGTTCATCTGGACTTCGCCGCGACGATTTCCTGGACACCATAAAACTAGGAAACTCAAGAAATTGGTTCAAGGGTTCTGGAACTCCCATTGACAGAGTCCCTGAACACAAGCTGAAGCATGACACTGACACGCGGTGGGATTCCATGTACGATATGATCGATCATCTGATGGAATTGTGCTTGGTGAGCTATGATGAACCTTTGATAGCTAACGGGCTGACCCAGTCTAGCCTATTGATTATTTCTTAGGCTTACCGAATCATTGCGACCTCGAGAAGCTGAAGATTTCAGAGTGGGAGTGGGTCGTACTTGGGGACTACCACACGATCCTCGACGTAAGTATCTTTGTATCACACATGTACGTTTGGCTATAACTGATGTTCTGTGCCATAGGTCCCCCATGTCGTTCAGAATCGTGTCTCAAATGAAAAGCTGCCTCGTCTCGGACTGTCTGTACCGTATTTTGAACTCTTCATGACAGGATGGGAAGAGCTTCGAGAGAGTCGACTGCACCTCACACCATGGCTGAATACTGGTCTCGATTGGGCCACCAAATATTACAGCCGGATGGACAACACTAAGGCCTACATCATCTCAATGCGTAGGTTTCAGATTTCTTTCAACACAAAAGCTAAGCTCATTACAGTCGTCGAACCCTCCATTCGAATAAGTTGGATTGAAGATCACTGGGGCAAAGATTATGCTGTACAAGCCAAAAAAACCATATTAGATTTGGTAAGTGCCGAACTTTCTGCACAACCTCACTGATTGCCTGAGTCAGATGCATCAGTATCACAGTCAAGTACCCCAGGAATCATCGTCAGTGGACAGCCAGCCCCGCCTTCTGGAAGACTTTGATGCTATTGCTGCGCAACTACATATCAAGGACATGGGCAGTCGCAAGACCCCCTGGGATGTTGTCCATACCGTCGAAGATGAGTATCATTCTTACACAAACAGTGCCTTGACAAAGCAAGGAGAAGATCCCCTCAAGTTCTGGGATGTACGTTCCTCATTCACTATATTATCCTTAAACACTGATGGTAGCAAACATGTGTAGGTGAACCAAAAGACATATCCAATCCTGTTCACTATCGCAATGGACTATCTCCCCATACAAGCATCAGCTGTCCCCTGTGAGCGCGTTTTTTCGTCCAGTGCCGAAACTGACACAAAGAAGAGGAACAAAATTAGCCCTCTCCTCATGGAAACGCTTCAAATGCTCAAGTACGACTACAAGAAAAAGCAGCTGAACTTCTCTGAGCATACCATGATTAGCCAGTAGGATCTCATGGATGACCCTGAGGAACCCGTAGACGTCAGTTGCACAGGGCTTCAAGGCGAGGATATGAGGGATGCCATTGACACTCTCATCGAGGCTGTGGAACGCGAAGAGGTTTCCCTTGCAGAACTAACGTAGAACCATATCACTATCTGCTGTTAGAAGCTTCGACCCCTTTATACTGCCATACTGATGTCTTCTATATGTTCTATGTACTTGGTATTCTATTTCTCACGAGTCGCAACTAGCTGCCACTGCTATTACTGAATTGGGTGAAACCTCAAACTTCGAATCAACCAACTTGTCCATAGTACATTCCATAGTCTACGTTTACTTTGTTGTACTTTTCTCTGCATCAATGATTCTTTCCTGTGGCAACCTTCAGTTGAAGTTGGGTGAACAACTCGGTTCTGGGTCATCAGGTGAGTCCATTCTGCTCGTCACTAAGAATAGCCCCTTCATGCAATGTTGGCACATCAAGGGACCGTCTTTCGAGCCTCTGACCTTGTCAGCACCAATCGTGAACTTGTCATTAAGGTCGGCAATGCAGGGCCCAACCACCGTTCCCTTGAGCACGAGCACCATGTTCTCTTGCACTTACAAGGCATTCTCAGATCCCTCAACCTGTCTGGTTTGGATTAAACTCTGGACACAATCTACTCGTGCTCGGGTCTCTTGGGCCCTCGTTACAGGACGTTTTCAACACATGTGGACAGACCTTTTCTCTCAGCACCGTGTCTCTGATTGCTGAGCAATTGGTACGTGTCATCCATCCCCATGTCCTTCAATGTTGAGTCCCCTGAACCTTCCCATCTTACAGCTTGCGCACCTTGAGGCTGTCCACATGAAAAACTTCATCCACTGTGACATCAAACCAAACAATATCCTCATTGGGGATACTACTCGCAACGACATACTGTACCTCACCAATTTCAGTTCTTCACATCAGTATCGAGATAGCCGCACCCATATCCACATCCCATTTTGTCAAGGCTTAGCATTTGTCGGTACCCCCGCCTTTGTGTCCATCAATAGTCACGTAGGGAATGAACTAAGTCATTGAGACGATTTAGAGTCTCTCGCTTATCTTGTCGTATACCTTTCGCACGGGTCTCTACCTTGGTTCAACAGGACTCCAATATGCAAGAGCACCATCCTTCACATGAAGCAGGATGTCTCAGCCAAGGAAATATGCGAGACTTTGCTGGCAGTGTTTCCAGTATTCTTGAAGTATGCCTGCGCATTATCATTCACGGAGAAGCCAGACTACGCTCATTTTCAGTCACTATTCCGCGATCTTCGAAAAAATTTGGGCATCGATGATGCTCAATTCAACTGGCAAGCACACGACTTGCCACTCTGTACCACCAATGTATTGCATGGAACTCCTATAAAGGACAAACATTTGAAAGGGTGCGACGGAACTCCTTTGAAGACACCAAAAAGGTATGTTATTTATTAACATCATTTGCATCATTTGTCCAACTAGCCCACTAGACAGTACTGGCTGGTGCAGCCCACCCGCACAAAAGCTTCCCAAGCCAGTGGTTGTGGTCACATGAGACAATCACTGACAGGTTAACTAAAGCGTGCTGCACGGTGACCAAGGAACAGCGGTGTGGTATCTTGCGGCAGCGCATGTTGTTTGTTTTTGTATCAGTACACTTTGCATCTGGTTTGAACTAGTCTGAACCAGTTTGGACCAATAGGTAGTTTTGTGTAGTCTCGAACTGAAACCAAACTGGGTAAAACTGGAACTATGGTTCCCATTAAGTTCGGTTTGCTTATGTAAACTAAACTATGCAGAAACTGAGTGGAACCAGAACTGGTTCATGGTTAACTGAACTGTGGCAACACTATCTGAGGTTTACCCGTGCAGATCGCTATATACAGTTTATAACTATGGCACACTTGCTACAAGTTATGTCGTACATATCAAGTAGCAGGATACCTTAGTCGGATTGCCAGGAAATATAAGGGCTACACACTGTTGGCAGTAAACTTAAGGCAGATGCCTTCTGGGCAATAATAGCAACATTACACTGGTTGGAAAATGCTTATACAGTTTTTAGCTATGGTACACTTGCTACCAGTTATGTCATACATATCATAGCAGGATATCTTATTCTGATTGTCAGGAAATATAAGGACTACACACTGTGGCCGGTAATACCTGGATTGACTATGTTTCTGAATTTACACCAGAATTGGGTGTCTTGGGAAATGTTTATAAGCGGGTTAGAATGATGGTACTCTTGCTGGGAAGAATGTCATAACGATGACATATTATAATTGGTTTGTAAGGTGCATATATAATTGTGAATTAATTTTACCTATTGCAAACATTTACCACACTAGCTGAAGGGTTTATAAACCCTTACAAACCCCTTGCCAATAAGTATCTGCTCAAGACAAAGTCGCCTACTATATCGGGTATCTGGGGTTTCTGTGATGTATGCGCTTTCTGTGGCTGTGGTAAGTCTTACTTATGTAATTCCCAAAATTTTTGTGTTGATAGTATGAGTTCTTATGTTAGTTTTGTTGTGCGTTGAAATGCCAATCTTTGTGTGTCAACGGAATTACTACAGAGCAGGTACCATTCTCTGGCAAGGATTTCTCACCGCACTACGAAGCATACTACAAGTCCATGCTTGCTGTCATCAACGACGATACCTCCTCACTCAGCACAGCTGTCACGCGCCACCTGGAATGGATTCATCAGTGTGGACTGTAAGTTCTTCGCAGCCTCTCATCATAAATTGACCAATCAAACTTCATGTACTATGGCAGGGAAAAACAAAACCACTTGAAAAGCAATCAACTTTCACCTCACAAAATCCGCCACAAAGTATTTATCCCATCCGCTAAGCAACTCGAAGAATACGAAAGCTCGTTTCCAGTAGCCAGTAGTAGTTACAGCTGGGGGCAGTAGCTACAGCTCAGACCGAGTCGGATGATACTTCACTGTTTCCATCATTGGTATTCTGTTTCAGAATATAACGGTTTCTTTGTTTCGCAGTCATAGGCATGATGATTAGATCATAACACTGCAAATAGTAAATACATCGATAATCGGCGTCATGGACACTGATGTGTACATAATAAGTGACCATGACGCTGATTTTGTGGACGTGTGAAATCAGCATCTGTCTTAAGACGCTGATTTTCATCATTGCTCTTGTCTGACACTGAAAATCAGTGTTGTCTGAAATTTTCAGTTGTCGAAGCTAAAGTGGTTCTAATTGGGTCTCGATCATGAGCAGGACATAGAGATGTGCACTTCCTGAGTCAAGTACGTGAAGATTTGATATATGTAACCACAATGGTTTATTACTTGAAACAGCCTTGTAGCTTAACAGTTAGTTAATATGTTGCGAGGCTAAGTAACCAATCAGGAGGTCGTACGTTCGAATCACGGTTGTGGCAACACTTGAAATGTAACCACCTCCAATTCTGAGCGGCCACATAACTTTTTTTTTCGCATCGGAATACATCCATTGAGATCAATTTTGCGAATTTCCGACTAATAATGCACAGTAATAAGCCCATAAACCTGCCGGCGCATGGCTAATGAAAATCAGCGTCATATTCGTTTTTATTCATTGTATTCGACGCTGATTTCTATTAGACCGGATGAGCACATCAACGTCACATATGGACGCTGATTTCCCGCGTCTGTCACTTATTTTCAGTGCTGTCGTCGATGACCTGCCGCACCTCAGACGCTGATAATACGCTGTTTTACTATTTGCAGTGTAAGATAACGGCTGATACAATATTCTGGTTTGATCTTTGTTAACTAGCATAGTAAGCGATGACTCGGCATTTGTGCCCCACGGCTATGCTCGGCTCATTAATTTCCGCGAGTTACCGACTTAACGTATTGGTAGGATACCAGTTATTGATAGCATGGTAGCCAACTGGTACCAACTGGTACGTGTCCTTTTCCAGTTAACAGATGGGCCTACGAAATCCAATATCCGACCGCTATACAGTGCGTGAATTTATAGGTTTTGACAAAGTTACTGCGGAGTGTAGTACCATTAAAGTGATAACGGGCCAGTGATAGCCATCGTGTACTTGTTCTCGGAATATACTATGATCGATCCATTATCAACCGTGACTACAGAGGACTCGCACATGCAAAGTCAGGCGACATTCATGAATGAATGAAGCACGCTGTATCAACCACATTCTAGGTATACATCACAAGATCTACGGCATCTATACATCGATGTCACGAAGGGAAACCCCTTTCTGCACAAAAAAGACGACTAATCATAACCTTTTTAGAACCAACAGTAACTATGTGCCGAACGTTGCCCGAAACGCGAGCTAAAATATCCTGTTGAGATCATTGAAGGGAGTGGAAACAGCTATAGATCTCACCGACCCTATACCCTCATTTCCTTTCTCTTTCGAATTGCACTTCCCGCGAGCCTACATACAGGTTGAGTTGATTTGTCAAACGGGAGACGAAGAGATATCCATACCCCTCTAGGTACACATCAAGCGACCAAGTAGTAATACTCGTAATAGTCAGTCAGAGCACCATTGTAATACAGATTGTAGCAAGTGTTGGGCCCGATGCCCACAGCGGTGCCACAGTACTCGTAGTTGATGCACGTATACAGGTCGTAGCCGTAGTTGCCAGGATCATACCAGTAAATGGACTGGAAGCCCATGCCGTTCGGAGCGTACTCCCCGTCGTGTTTAGGGACATTCGCAGAATCGACGACCTCACACGTGCCCGTGCAGTCTTGGCCACTGCAGAAGATGAACGCGTCGCCAGCAGGGTAGGTAACGTCAGGGGTGCCACTGGTAGGCGTGGCAGTTTGTTGGGCAAGAATCCCACTTATCGCGAGGATGGCAAGGAGGAAGAGTACACGGGTGTTGAGATGCATGGCGTGACGGGCCAATGAATTCAACAGAGCTAACCAATGTTGCATGTCGAGGCACGATTTTATACGGTTTTAAATGTTCAGCACTTTCATGTGAAGAGATCTCACGCGAAAGACCATTCTTATGCGTACCCAGACTGCCAGTGGCGGCCGAGGAGGTTAACTTGTCCACCTGCGTGTGTGTATCGATGCTTGATATGACAGCGTGAGTGGGCGTAGGAGTCATGCTAAAAAATCTGAGGTCGCTACTTACAAATATATATAGCGAGTCAACGACCTTGCTGGTCGTCAGTATGTTGTCGGCAAGTTAAACGGGAATCTATCGCTGAAATGGTCAGTCTCATCTCCAGGCGCTTCTCGAATGGTGCAGGTCCTCGGCACCCTTTCACGTAAGCCTTCTCGATTACTTCAATGATCTCTGCAGTTCCCTGAGAACATCACATCAACACCTACACTATTGTGAAGTGCACTAGTGATTTGATGTTCCTAGACGCACACAGCTTGAGTAACAAAAATATAGGAAAGGATAGCAACATGCAAAGAGCCTGGAAGGGGAATAACGTGTGATCCAACTGAGCCAGCCCAACCAATGTAAATATGCGCAGGGATGGCGTTCTTTCTTGTGACCTCTGTTAAGCCATCAACTTCAATGGCAAAGTTGTGTATAATAATCTGCCGCGACGCGGTGAGGAATCATGCATTAGGTCCACAAAGAATATCTCACCTCGCCTTGACGTCAAGGAAAGTGACGGCCGTAAGTAACCACCTTCTGGTGGACAGCTCGGTTACCGCGATTCTATGGATGTGCCAGTATTACCAGAAACACTTTGGGGTTTCTTGAGCTCTACAACTGTCCTGTGTTAAAACCTTTTCTGGAAGATGAAGCGGCCTACGAGTCGGCGACACCGCTTGGATTCTTTTATGGTGGAAATCACTGGATGGCGGCATTCCATTAAATTATCAAGTAGTGTTTAGGGATAGGCCCATTGTATAGTTCAACTCACCCATTGGAACACGGGCTGACTCGATCAGACCAATGCGTTTCCAGGCTTTCCTTCATTTCACACCTGTTGCCTGGGTCGGTTCCTCTACGGGTTGAACTTGAACGTTTGAGCTCTAGTGTATATTAGAATCCATTCGAGTTGAAATAAGCTGAGACGCAAGGTTCCTCACAGCTTTCCGTTGGCTACTACATCCACTGGAGCGACTTTCAAGATTCAACTCTTTGGCCTGCGCAGGCTGCTCTAGCAATACGAGTCGGACTTGGAGGCTAACCGTTAAGACTTGTTCACACGGTCAACACGTGATAATAAGGACTACAATCTCTTTGGTCTACCTACAGGAGAGTCCGAAAGAACGTAACAAATGACAGCAACATCTGGACCTATGAAGAGACGGGAATGGATCGCTACAACAGATAAACCTAGGTAGAACACATGATTACATGAATGTTTGAAGTGAGATCAACGAATAATTGAGGGAGTGAAAGCGCGCAGGTTGAAGGTACAGGGAGAAATCTGGGAGTGATACGATAGCCACCATAAAATAGGTAATACAGCAGTCAATGCGCCATACGAATGCTGAATGCTTAAATGGGGATGCTGTGGCACGTAGGTTACAGGTAATGCCTGGCGATCATGGATTAAATGATATAAATTTCGTTGTGTTTTCCTTTCTTCGATCAGACGGATTTTGTGACGAAGTTTTTCCAAATCCACCCACCAGTCGCGTGGCATGTTGGGATGGTAGGGTCGAGTCGTCGTTGAGCATGCCAAAAGGTCATCCGATTCAATCTAGAGTCCTATGGATCCGCGGACGATGCCAACAACGTCCAGGGCGTTGTTCATGATGCGTTCGACCGACCCTTCTTCACGCATGGGCCGAAGCCTTGTCCACCGCGGCGGTCTCGAGGGAAGTAATTGCAAGCTGTTCCAAATCATCAGTGTTTCCTGAGCGCTAGGACGGTCCTTCGGATTTGGTTTGGTCATCAATCTGGCTAGATCACCCAAAACTTCCAACCCTTTGAATTCCTGCTAGAACACATGAGGTCCGGCGGTGGGTTAAAACATATGGAAAACGCACGTCCGCGATCTTCGTTTGATAAACATGTCCAAGATAATACACGTCTAATTTAGATGGGTCGTAGGGCAACCCGGAAACCTGCTCGGGAGCTTGTATCCGGCCCAGTCCTCCAGTAACTAGACGTTCGCGTTGCCCGGGACCAAACTCCGTTGATAAGCCAAAATCGATGAAATAGTACTGGATCTTGACTTCAGAACGTTTGCGACTCAGGGAGAGATCTCCGCCATCGCGAGCTCGCCAGGTGTCCATGGGATGCCACCCGTCTTTGTAGATATTAGAGCCATCCATGAGGATATTTTCCGCAGCACAATCACTAAGGTCTTCGTTATCAGGACTACAGCAGGAATGTGAAATTACCCACCGATGTACCACATTTTGTTCGTGCAGATACGCAAGGCCCTAATCCAACATTTAGTGAGCAGACACGAGAAGGAAACCATACTAACTTCTAGAGTCTGGTTCACGAAATCGGTGACTTCCCCGAGCGAGGTGAAGTTCGGTTCGTTGAATGGACGAAGCACAGGCATGACGATGTATCGATACCACGGATCCCGGTCGTCGGAAAAGACGGCAAGTACGGGGACGCAGTGGTTCCTGTTATCTGTGCGGCTGTCTGCCGATCCTAGACGCGAGGCTATCTTTACTTCGTTAGGATGAGTTCTGGAGTCAATCCGCTTAATGAACACGTCCTTTCCGTCCTTTCCTTCTTGTGTGGCATCAAGAAGAGCCTCCTTCTAATTTGCCTGGAGGTGAGAAAGAAATTTGCCATGTATGGAGAAAGGACCGACCCACTGAATAATACTGTCTTCGAAACGATCAGGGAAGAGGGCCACTCCATATTTCCAGGATGCTTGCCAGTTGGGATGGTAACGCGGTCGAAGGATGTAACCCTTGTTTTTAAAAAAGTAGTATCTGTCTCTCCAAAACACTTCTTGGTCTTCCAACTTATCAGGAAAGCAATCGCAAGACGCATCCATGCTGATCATGAATGGGTTCAATACCGTGACCAAGGAGTAACACAGCCCCAACGAACTTTTGAAACTCCCTATAACCGCTAATCAGTGCTACGCTCTATGTAATTTGGCATTATTTGATGACACAAACGAACTTAGAATCTGCTTGCTGCAGCAGAACGCATAAGCGATTGTGGGTCCACTATTGATTCAACCTCCAGCCTCGAGTTCATAGCGTGTTCTACACAGGAATGCTGGACCCGCATTTAAAAGCTCAGTCTGTTGAATGATGGCCTTCGGCTCATCAGGTCTTCACAACCAACAACACGTATTTCCACTCGCGAATAATGGCTAGTACCAGCACATTTACTTTCTTTTCCAGTGCCTTTGGATTCATTGTAGCCGCCATTTCCCTACTTGCGTTTGTTATCAACATATGCCGGTCTCATCTTCCTAGCAACAAGATCAAAACACTGGAATCCCTGTTGGACGAAACGGAGACGTGCTTTAAGAAAGCAGTCGAAGATGGTCTCCTGACAGAACTTGCGTTTGTCCAACGGACCGAGCGTCGTTTTACAATGTAAGTCCCATGTGTGATGTCTCACGGCTCCATAATAGCATCATATCTACAGACTGCGGATGCGGACAAATGGTTTACGATCCCGTGCATACAATGCAACCAGTCTATGCAAGGATTACATCGAGTTGTTGAGTGGAACGTCTTCATCGATTGGAAGAACATGTGGCTCTCTCAAAAAGCTTAGAGCTGAAGTTGTAGTTCGTGTGTTACCCTCGTGTCTTGAGGCACTAACCTGGAAACGTCTGGGCAGACTTCGAGTGAAGAGGGACGTCGTAGACTTATGGACATTTCTTTTACTCCCTGTTGCTCCTTCCCTCCACCTATTGCGCCTTTCAATGTCAACCCCGAGCCCGAAGGTCGTCCCAACCCACTACCTTCCGTTGTAGTTCCCCGTCCTCGTTCGTGTCCCCCAGCGTTTTCGATATGAAAATCGGATCATGTGTTTCATGCCTCGACTCAGAGCAGTGAGTCGCTCGAGGTTGGAATTGCGATATAACCGTCTCTGATCAAACCTCTGTATAGATCCTTTCCGCGATCCCACGCTAAGTGATCCAGGTGTACGGATAGCAGATGTTCGCAACTGCACATCAACTGTCCATACCTCTGTCACTGTCGAGCACGGAGCTTGAGCGTCATGGATAACAAGATCGTCAACTATTGATCACAATCTACAGACATTTTCCGGGACTATTCTGGATTGCTTTCCCTTCCTGGATACATATTTATTTTGAGTCACATTGACTTTCCCTGTACATATGTACAGTACATGTCTTTCCATATCCCAATGCATGTTAGCATGAATATGTTGATTAATTTGGGTGTTTTGATTATACCCTCCAAGTTCACCTCCCTGAGATCTAGATCACAAGACCACTCTAGGAGGGGCAGGGTCCAGATGTTCATGTCAAATCTCGATCACTGTTGTATGCTCAAACCGAATGGTCAGTATTATGCAATCACATTTGCTGAGAGCTTGATGAGATTGTACTTGTATCGTTTTATGCTTCACCGTGTGCGCCATAGGTTTGGCAAAACCGAGGAACACTGCGTACTTGAATACAGTTAGATCTCTCGATCTGGACAGCGTAACATTGTACAGACTTCATGGCCGAATCGGCGGCAAGTTGCTCTAACTCTAACTTTACTGTCGCTGGCTTGCCTACAAAGTTATGAGAAGTTTGGTGCTCGAATTACATTTGCTCTGCACCGGACTCTGTGCATGCCCTTGACTTGTATTATGCAGATTATCACTCATCACAGTACTGGTGATCATGGCGTTCGCCTTGTATCAAATCAACTCCAGCTCACCCCACGGATCAACGGCATATAATCGCTACTGCAATGCCTTACGCAATGCCCCCATCATCTTCAAGTACTCCGAAGCAGACTGGCAAACGCCCTTTCCAGATGGGCCGATGAACGATCTGAGCTTCCCAAATTGATATCCTGATCTATATTCCGCCATGTACTTTGTGATGTTCTGTTCTCCCAGTCGCAGTATATCCCGGAGTGCCTTCTTCAGCTCCATCGAGTCCTCTGGGTACCCATTCGACTCCTGTAGCATAGTGTACAGGCCAACGAATGTCTGCACGCGTCCCTTGGAGGCGAGAAGCTCAGGGTAGGTAAAGTAGCGATAGGGTTTTCCGACAAAAACGACCCTGGAGTGGGTGATAGAGTCTATCGTGTCGGGATTGGAGAGATCGAGACCGATGCGAGGAGAGCGGTATACAGTAGGACGTCCACCAACCGATGGGTCCTGATTTGCCCATTGGAGATACATGAACGTATCCCGCGGCGGTGCTGGAGAGGAGAGCGCAGAGATGTCGCCTTTCCAGGCCGTGTTCACGAGATGATCGATGGTGGGAGCACCACTGAGACGCAGTATCTCATCTACGAGGAGGGACGGGCCACATATCACCTTGTTGTCCGTACGGCGGCGGACAGTGCGCAGAAGTGCACCGCCTCTTACAGTCACAGGGACGTCGGAAGTTTGAATTACGGTGGGACCGCCCACAGTCAAATCAAGGCCTTTGCGAGTTCCGCCTCTGTAGCCACCTGCGGCAGTCACCGGGAGACCTGGTGCAGAGGTGTCAGCACGACGAGGTGAACGGTGGAAATACCTGTGTATAAGGAAGATTAGAATACATAGCATCTGATTCGTCATTTCTGAATTACCATTGTCCACTGTACTCCTGCTCCACACTGCCGTGAGTGAACGGGTCTTCGTGGCAACCCGACTTCTGAAGGTAGAACTCCAGTTCCAAAATATCGAGGTCGGTGCGTGTGCCGCTCTGGAGCACGGACAGAATTGTATTGCAGAGCAAATCCTGGGCGACAGCCTCGAAGCGCTCCGAGATCTCCGCAGCAGTGGTCAATGTCGAAAAGTCGAGCAGAGCCTGCAGAGGTGCGAGACCAAGGCTCGAGTCTGTGTTCTGATACTGGGGCCCTTTATCAGCGAGATCAGGCTTGTCCTTTGTGTTGGTTGAATTGTTATTCCCAGGTTCGCGCGGACTGGCAGGTGGTGCACTGAGCTTCAAGGTTTTCCGAGCATGATCTGATTGGGGTGTCGACACAAACAACTTTGGGTATGAGAACAAACGATGTCACCTTCACCTTCAACCGTATCCCGCTCCCCGAGCTTTCTCTTGGCTGCGGCACTCATCGACTTGAAGGTCTTGTCACCGGGCAGATTCTCTGTCGCAACGCAGCGCAGACTTCCGTAAGCGACGCTTGAACCGTAGTTGCGCCAGTCATGGTTTGATTGTACTGGCAGTGCGCAGCCGCGGTTGCAGAAGACTATCCGGGGACCGGCGACTTTAGGGAAAGTAATATTGGCCCTGTCAAGGTGTCTCCACCATTGCAGTGACTCGCGTGGCTTCAACATCATTACGTCGCGAAGCTTTGAATTGGGAAATTGGACGTCTCATTGGACTTCGTAGTCGAGCATGATTATACGACTCTGACACTTCGAGTTTCAGGTGCGTTTTGTGCCAAGCGCTATCTGGCTATGGACCTCACAAGATCCTTTTCGATCACCCACCCGGGTGGCGCATTACAACGTGGGGTCGTGCAGTGGCCTGGCTGGCGCAAGTAGCCTTACCGAAGTTGTACCAAACAGTGTGTTCTTTCTCGCTTGGAATGGCACCTTTTATCTTAAACTGACAAGCTATACGCATGTAATCTCCGCCAAGTTCAAAGTGCGAAGACCACGGAATTTGTAGCAGTAAATGGAGTTCACTCAAGCCCAACTCATTGTCACCGGGACTGCACTTCTTTGCATCAACCTGTGCTAGATATTGTCCTTGAAGTAACCCTTGCCGTCAGAATGTAGGTGTGCGCCCGCCTTGCCGACTGTAATTGTCCCAACACGTGTTTGCCTCACCTTTTCTCACCACGCGATTATCAGCCCTATGTGGTGCGCATCATATCTTCCTCGCGAAATGGAGCCTACGTATCGACTACATGCCTCCTGTCTTCCTGCGCATGGTCGACCTCATCGAAACCACCAGGCATGTCTTACACGTATATAGATAAACGCCGCTGTCGGCTTCCTCGCTGCATTCTCTTCTTTGCACTCCCGCCTCGTCCAACAACTGCTTGGTTTACCTAAAACTCATTCCATCTCCTGATTTTATACATCCCCTCGAGTGTTTGCACTTTCCACGACCATGGCGTCTCCTCCCACTCCCCAGAAAAAGTCAACCTTCCGCTCGCGTGTCGGAGGGGCAATACGGCGGTCATCCACTGCGTTCAGCATCCCAGGTTTGCCAAACCGTGGAAATTCGGCTACGCCTCCGCCTCCTCAAGACTCTGATACTGTATCCATTGCTGGGTCTGTTTCTAGTAAACTTGACCGGGAAGGCTCTACCACCTCTCTCAACAAAATCGACACAACACCCCCACCAGTACCCGTTACTATATCGAGTGCCCCAAGTCCTATTCCAGAATCACCTGCACGCGAGGCTGCGGCGATGGCCGTTGAGCCACAACCTGCCGCAGCCAAAGCTCCATCCCCTCTTGCAAACGAAGTACTCAAGGCTGCGCCTCTATCCGAACAAGGCCCTTCTCCTCCCCGATCAATCTCAGGGACACCACCAGCTCCGGAGTCTGTTCCTGCCACAACGACACCACCAACGTCATCGTCGAAAGCGGAGATTGCAGGTGTCCTTACGGTCGAACCAGAGGAAATCCGTGCTCCACAGGAGGCAGCCCCATCTGCGCCGTCGTCTCGGCCCGCTTCCAAGTCTGCCACACTCCCGCCGCCAGCTTCGGTACCTCCCTCAGCGCCGGCCACGCCCGCTGCGCTAGCTACGACTACCACTGGGTATTTCGGTGATATACCACGCTCGACAACGCCCGTTGGACTTGACAGCGACCCTGACACCAACGTTTGGGCGGACCAACGTGCTGGGGCCACGATGAGTTCTGAGAGCGGCTCAGAAGCGCCCCGAGGACGTGTGTTGACGGACAAACCATCCAAGTCATCTGTGCGTCCCCGAGACTCCTCCGTGGCCTCTTCGCAGGTCGCACCACCGCAACTTCAGAGTCGAACTGCCAGTCGGAAAGCTAGTGGTGTCATTCAATCACGCCAGACAGAATTAGCTGGTGTCACCAAGACCTGGAGTAGCTCGAGCGATATGGGGCTCGGGAGCAAGACGAGTCTTCCGTGAGTCTCTTGAGCGAGTCCGATGAAGTTATGCTGATCAGACGAATCGTGTTTGTGTTCAATAGCTTGCATGAGGATGCGAAACCGGCGGTGGCACAAGCGCAGGCTGCCCCTGCCCCTTCTCCTACGGATACGATACACGTCCCTGAGTGAGTAGGTTTGTATGTCCCAAATGTGCAAATTTCTGAGGAACGTTGCAGGCAAATCGATCCTCGCTCGCCCCGCGATGATTCGATGATTGCACCAAGTGCGCCGCAGGTGCCTTTGCCTGCGATGTATGAGGTCATGGCTACTGGGTGAGTATTCGAGATCTTTCTAGCATTTACTCTCGTGCTGACGGAGACCTCCTAGACCTCTTCGTCAAACTTCATCCAGCAATTTTGATCGAAGCATCACCGATAACGGGGGTTACTACCCACGCGCTACCGAGTAAGCTATCTATCCTGGCCAACAGTACATCACACGTCGCCTCACGCTTCGTTCTGCATCTTAGTGAAACGCGACCTCTGATCTCCCGGCCCTCGACACCGCCGATCATCACCAACTACCCACCTCAGACCGCCTCGAGCCAGATCGTACACTCGTATCGCTCTGCAAACCCGCCCGTGAGCCAGCCAGTCCCACAGTGGGCACAGCCGGTACGATTCGATGTGAACGGGTCCGCTCGCAGCTACGCGTACGGCTCCACTACAAGGCCCCATGCCACCCGTGGATGGACTGAGTATGCGCTCCCACACGGAATTCGCTACTATGTGAATGAAGATAGTCGAGCGATCACGGACCTGGACCTTCGAAACTTGACCAAACTCGATGAGGTCTCGAATGCCATCGATGCCTCCGACGACGTTCCCGAGGGTTGCGAGATGTGGATTCGTGCTGGGAGCAACGCGAAGAAGGGGTGGCGGAAACACAAGCCAGATAGCGAACCTGTCCTCTTTTGGGTGGACCATCGCCATCGTCGAGTCCTCAACGAGGTCCCGTCGGATGACCATGTGTCAGTGGGGGATGATAGTAAGCCGGGCACAACACTTTGTGTATCATTTTGATGCTCACGCTGATGCGATAGGATTCGATGATGAATATAGGTATTGGGCATTCATCGAGATGCACCCAGCACACATCCCGCGGGTGATCGTGGAGGGCGCAAGAAAAGATGCGATTGATGCACTTCATTGGTCATATACTGATCGTCTCCTTACACACCCAAACCTACCGCCCACCCCGCCGCCCTTCAGCCAGGACGAGTGTATAGAACTGTTCAAGCTCCTCAACGGTGAGGTCGAGTTTCGTTTGAGCTCGATCCATGCCTAACTGCGTCATCTAGACCCGAACCATCCGATCAGTGCAGCATACACTCGGACAGTAGCTCGCATTCTCTTGCGTGCTGGTGAGTAACCTTGGTAACAATTCATCAGGCAAGACGTCTTATTGCCATTCCAGCGCATTGGCACCAGGTCAACTTCCGACCGTATAAACCATTGCCTCGTGATGTCTTTTATCAACAGCCAACAAGGAACACGCCCATCCTCCGCACGGTCTTTGAGGTCTTGGCTGGGGTCCTATGCCTCGGCATACCTTTCTTGTTCATGGATAGAGCAAGATACCATGGCCACTTTGACGTTGAGGGAAGTCATCTCCCTGAAAGTACCATGCCGCTGTTCGTCGTCGGTGCCTGTGCATGCCTGGTGGTGAGGTTCCCTAACTTCGTATTCTGACCTTGCACTTATCTCGCCTAACCGTTTCAGTCTGCGATCATTCTCAGCGCCTCTGTAACGCTCATGTCCTTCCCTGGGTTGGACAGCATCGTGCGGATCGGCGGGCTGGTCGCCATCACGTGCTCCGTCTTGAGCATGATCTCTTCTTTCGTCTCCATTTTTCGCTACAAAGCTGAGATGGCGCGCGGGGCCGGTCCGTCTGCAGAGGGATTTGTGATGCTCTCGGTGAAGCCCCTTTGTCTCGTACACCCAAGGACTGACATACTGACGGATCTTTATGCCCTCACAGCGACGGAGTCTCCTGCTCTCGCTTCCACTTGTCTTTCTCGCCTACTCGGTCGCAGGCTTCGTCACTGGTGTCGTCGTCTACTCTTTCCGAAGCGCCACCATAAATATGGCGGGCGCAGGCTCGCCTGTGGCTGCCAAGTTCGACGAATACACGCGGTTCATAGTCATTGGCGCCCTTGGAGCGCTCGTGGGCGTGTTGATCGCATCCTCGATGGTGGCGCGGAGGTAAAGGACGTGGGGTCCCGGGGAATGTCACATAATACAGTGTAGATTGTTCCGCATACACGACTGTTTCTCTCTTTCCAACTCGACGTACGATCATGGAAGAGTGGTTTAGGTAGTTACATAAAAGGTATTTATTCATATGGATGTACCTCATGGATGTACATTTTTTGATCATGTACCATGGACCAACGAAGGAGCGCTTTGTTTAAGGGCACTGACGAACCTGTTTTGCGAGATCCAGAAAAATAAAATAAAAAACACACAAGGACCACCAGATTATTGTTATCCAACTTGAAACATCATATTGGCCATTGAACCCTTTCACGAGATCAGGGGTTTGTTCGTCTTCTGCAGGGCCAAGCGGTGATAAGGGAAGTCCGCCTATGTCGGGTGTGACGAGCTATTCAGGCCACGGATCAGCGTTATCAGCGTCAGGGGACAACAATATGGGCAATATGATAGCATCCCGTGACCGAGCGCGATAAATGCGAGCTGCCCACCTGACACCGGCAAAGTTGGATCGCCGAGGGTGTTGCATTAAAAGCCCTGTTTGACGGCAAAGGCACTAGGGCGGATCCGGATAGTGACGACTGAAGGGCTCGATGACGTTATTGGCGACGATGATCGCCCTTATGAACAGGTCGTTCGTAACCGAGTCCGAGGAAAACCAAGCTGATATTAGTTGGTGGGTGGCATGTTGTCGTAGCTATTCAAGTTACTTACTGGATGGGGAAAGGGATGTTGCATGTGTCGCTGACAGGCCGGAAAGCCCTGGGAAGTGCGAAAAAAAATGCACCATGAACCTGATCATGAGCGTGTAGAGCTTGTAGAGCTTGCTGTCGGAGGTATTAAATAAGACGTGGGCAGCAAGTGCCAGCTCAGCACTCTGTCGTTGTCCGTGTAGTATGCCGTAGGGACATAGACCTTTTATCGCCGTATCAACCCGGTGACGAAATCATCCGCTCCACACGAATCGAGGGTGCTGAACTTGCGTGGTCCGGTGAATACTGCCGGTTGCTTTGCTCTGCTGTTCCAAACTCGGACACGACGTCACTAGGTCATGCGCTTCGAGTGCCAGGAACAATCATCACCGTCTCCACCCGTAATACTGGGTACTTACCGTAGACAGAAAGCATATTACAGATTGGCACGACGGGTTCGCAAACAGATAGATGGGCGAAAAGAAAGAAAGAAAGACAAGATCGATCACGGTAGTTATACCTAAGCAGGGGACGAAGTTTATCGTCGAAGATGGAAACTAAGCCGAGATGCCGGACCGAAAGTGGTCGGGCACTTGCATAGTTCTTTTACCGAAGTTGTGAGTGTGCGAGGATATAAACGCTGGGTTGGGACGCCACTCTTCTCTTCTCATCTTTCATCCGTTCACGGTGAACATGACCTGGGCAGCTGCTCCGATCTCCATAAATGCGGTTATCAACGACAAGCTCTACATTGGAAAGTACGCCCCCTCTGAGCTTTGGGATTCATGTAGTCTTACCTCCTACTCAGTCTTTCAGCAGCCTTATCGCAAGATGTGCGAAAAAATCTGGGAATAACACATCTGCTATCTGTCTGCACAGAACACACCTTTGTCCCTCAACCCAATGCTATGGTTATTTCTGTGCAAGACTCTGAGCACGAGGATCTCCTTATCCACCTTCCCGATGCGTGTCTCTTCATCGAGACAGCCCTCAGTCGCGGAGGCAAGGTCCTCGTTCATTGTGTAATGGGCGTTTCTAGAAGTGCCACCGTCGTTTGCGCCTACCGTGAGTTAATTCTCTCCGTCTTTGTCCATTTGGCATATATTCACATCGCTCTCTTCACTTTTAAGTCATGGTATCCCAGCGGTTATCCGTCTCAGCAGCAATGCATTACGTTCGCAAACGTAAGCCCGTGTGGAGCCCAACTGACCAATTTAGCTCATACACACCCTAATTTATTATTTACAGGCCGCCCTGAAATTCATCCAAATTATGGCTTCGTGAAACAGCTACACGCATTTCTACAATGCCGCTACAGGCCATCATGCACTAACATTGAATATATCACTTGGAAACGCAGGCAAAAACGCGAAGTCACGAAGTACCTGAACCTCCTCACTGACTGTATCCCTGTCGTTCCAGATCAACTATACCTCACTAGGTTTGTTTATCGCATCAGGCCGTTTCACAAGTGCTTGACGGACTCTTTACCAGCGAATTTCCAGGAGATGCTGATGCTGCCGAATCCCTGCTACTGGATCTGGGTGCCACACATTTGCTTTCGATATCTTCTGCTCAACTTCCAAAACCCAATCTCCCATCGTGCTTTCAGCATTGTTTTATAGATGTCCCAAACAGTGCACGAGAAGCTCTATTACTTGAGCTCCCTAACGTGTGTAATTTCATAGGCGATGCGATCGCTCTCGGTGGCCAAGTGCTCGTCCAGTGCCGCGTCGAGCTCAGAGCATGTATTGTAGTTTGCGCTTATCGTAAGAGACATCGTACCGATTCTGCGCGGTCGTTTTGCTCACTCTTACCCAGTTATGGTTTCACGAAATATATCTCCCCGTCAGGCATACGCGATTCTCGAAGCAGGTGCGTCCGAGCCTCTTCTAACCAACCATCTCTTGAATGCATTCACGCAGCCCTTCCACTCTACAATCCTACGTTCCTATTTTACCGTCATCTTGAATTGTTCGCATCGTGCAATTACCGTCCTACAGTTGATCATCCCATCGTACACGCTTGGCTGGCTGAGCAGTCCGGTGGTCCTCCCGTCAAGCTTTCCACCAAAATACAGTCAATCACAAAGACGGGCAGCATTTCGACTAACCCCCCTTTGGCGATCTCGACGTCAATTGATGCTTTTGACATGGCGTCTCTGAATGATGCGCTATCACGATATCAGCCGACGAGCGCGGTCAGATCATGATTCTGGGAGCGAGTGTCTGATCATCCATCACGATAGTTTCGCGATGAACATTTACTACTTGTAGTACTAGTGCTACGTGTGCCATCGCAATAAGTTATACCCTCCTAGTTTACTTCGTCACGTGTAGTTCATTGCTGATTAAATCTCCCACACAAGTATCGCTGAGAGGTGCCAATGAGACTGGGCTGGGCGAAGCGTTGTCGTGGTCTTTGTTGGACAACATTCGCATGGATTGACCACTAACGAGCTCGACGACACCTACAACGCCATCGCATCCCATCAGACGTACATTGTTACGACAAACAGTATCGAATCGCCTCCGAGGGGCCTCGTGTTCGACCTCGTTCTGCTGCCTGAGGGCCCGGCTTTATCCACGCCGCTCGCCCACTTTTATAACCACGCTTACAAGCCTCATCCAACCTTGAATATATTCATCACGAATTTTCCATCGCACCAGGCCATGTCTTCCAACAAGAGTCCTAACCCATACAATGGTGCCCCGCCGAAGTGAGCATTATCACCGAATCGGATCCGATTGTCGTCTTTCTTCTCTTTTAGCCTCCTTGTTTTATCTCTTCTTCTCGTATGACAGCTTGTTGACGTATGCCCTATCATCGCGATCTGTTGGTGATATCTGGACAGATACCTGAACGATTTCAGCAAAGCGCTCGCGGGCGAAGTGCGTATTCTGCTTGCGGAGGTGGGCAAGCTTCGAGATGAGCGTCGACAACTTCAATTGTGTGTCATCTTTTTCTCCTTTATTCACCTTTTTTTATTCACGCTTTCTCGTCTCCTCCTTGGTCATCGTATCCACACGTTCTCACAACCCCGACCCTATGGCACAAAAACGAACAAACGAAACGAAACGAACAGCGAAATTGCGGAACTGATGGCCGTCAAGTCAAAGCATGGTGCAGGTGGGGAATACTCGCCCAACTGGACACCACCGGTGAGTCGTCGCCATCACCCACCGTCCTGCCTTGCCTTGTTCACTGCGATCGCATGCCTCACCTCTCCCTTGCCAATCACACACACGCCGAAATGCCTTTCTTGATTTTTACCCCTCCCTTTGTTCGCACCCCTCCTCGCGTGGCACTCAATGGCCAATGATAACCGACGCTTCGTTCCGGTTTTTGTCCGACATCTAGCACCAGGAACCACCTGCCCCGCCTCCAGCGGCAACCCCTCCACCCATGGACGATGGCCCACCTGTTCAGGCCCGTCCGGCATGGAAAGTCGTGCACAAATCGACACGACGGGAGAGAGCACCCAAGAGCCTTCCCGCCCCTGCCCCAGCCCTCGTTCCGGCTATCGAGGCTCCCAAACCAAGTTTGCCTGCTTGGGCTCAGTGGCGGCGTGCGTGTCGCGTGTTTCCTTGTCATGTTTTCCGATGTGCTTACGGTAGATTGTGCTTAGCCAATCCTTCTGTAATCCCGTCTACAGCTGTCGCTCCTGGACCTGTTTCCCCACGACCGATGACCCCTGCCGCTCGTCCCGGTCTCTTTGGTGAGTCTTGCGTGCGGTTCTGTCTGGCCTGTTGATGCTCAATCGATGACCATCCTTGCGTGTCCCCATCAGGCCCCCCAACCCCACCTCCCAAGTAAACCAAGGATAACATGCCGTTCAAACCTCGATCACTCATGCGACATATCTTGACCATGTGATGTCCCCTTCTTTATTATCTAACTCGACCGAATTGAGCTAGCCGCTCTCTGCCTCCATCATATCCCCGTTCCAGTGTCTCATATCCAACTCCGTAACCCATTTAAATCTCTGTATCTGAAGAACCCCTGTTTTTACAACTCTCATCGTCGTGCTTGTTATACCGAATATTGTTTACTAGTGTTTCAAAAATTAGGCGCGGAGTCTGAATGATTAACTCTCTTCTTCCTAGCTGTTTTCGTGGAATTAACGACTCTTATTCAATCATTCTAGGGTGAAAGCACGCGTATGAGTTCGTGGTTAGCTTTTGTATGAAAGGAAACCAACCTATTCTGTCGTACCACTCCTCAAACCGAGTCTATACCACAGATTAGGAGCCGAAGCGAAGTTCGATCTGGATGTCCGGTCAGTGGGCTCACGTTTTTCATATATGTTTCGACACGCCGCACCTCCGAAAGAACCCGTTCCATGTCTGATGAAAACGTCAAGTGCGTTGTTGCAATGGTGGTTGCTAGGTCGATGTGGCATCCCGTGCACTTCGCTTGTGGAATCAAGTCAAGTCGATCAAAGGTGTCCTTCCTGGGGCACTTTGGCACCGCCTGCATGATATTTGCTGAGTACTGCATCAACCAAAGTCCCAAGCATCGGGCGGATATTCCTATATTGGCAGATTCTTCGTCACAATCTCCCTCAAATTTCATCATGTCTATCTCTGGCCTACTCTCTTCTAGTGCTTTGCGGCACGCGAAGCGGTACGACTCCAGCCTATAGTATGCGACAGTTGCACCGGGGAAGTCGAGTAAGCCGTCCGACTGGTCGTCCCCCATCGTTTCCGTGACCAGCGTCGAATCGAGGCAGTATCTCGCCGCAGCTTTCGCCACGTCCTCCCAACCCATCCGCCAGGCGGTAAAGTAGACCTCGAGCGGGTGCGACGCGACATACTGCGCCTGTATTTTGTCTGCGATCTTGTCGAGTGCGACAGACATGATGTATTTGGAGGCTGTGGTGGCGACATTGCAAGCGTGTGGGAGGTCGTGGAACGGGTAGACGTGGGTGTTGGGGTAGAGGAAACGGAGGAGGGTGTCTAGCGTTTTGCTGTCTTCTGGGACGTTGACGGAGGAGGTATTTGCCATTTTGTCACTGTGTTTGTTTTCATTCGACTTGCAACTATTGGCTAAAGCTGACGAAGTGGAGGGCTGTGGAAGGGTGAACATGCCTTGGAAAAAAGGGGACGAAAGGGTGAGAATGCGTCGGAAGACGTGAAAGTCGATATGGTCGGATGTGTGGAGGATGATGTCGGCATCGACATCGTCGAAAGGTGACTGCGCAGTCGTAATTAAAGGTCGACCGTCGTCAGACATGGCTCGGTGACGGGTAAGAAAACGACACATGTTGCAGGATGTGAACTTCGCCCGAGACCCCTAAGCACTAAGCGGACTCGGGCTAGTGACGTCAATCGCCTGGGTTTTGACGCCATTGGAAGAGGTGAACAAGTGCCGAATTTGCCTACAGACTGCATGCTTTAGATATCAGGTCGTTGCTCGGCTACTTCCAAAGCAAAAGCAAATGGCAAGCTCCCACTGGCACCTGGATCGGTCATTTATCTGATTCTTTGCGAGTCACGCTCAGTGTTGTGGGACTAAGTTTGTGTCTGCATCGGCACATAAGCACCGCTCTTTCCCGCACTGCGAAGGTTTCCAGAGGGACGTGGGTTCAAGCAGTGGACTGGTATCGGATGACTCCTCGGAGGCGCTCATGAAGAGTACTTCCTCGCCGGACATTATCTGGCACTTTTGATCATTGGACAAACGGTGCCCTTCAAACCCCGCACTTTCATCATCCTTCAGCGTGTCGTTGTCGAACCCTATCGTCACTCCCGCTCAGTAGTCCATCAGGGTCGAAGCAGATCAGGGAATCCACAAGTACTCTAAGGACCGTTTTGAGTGATATCGTTTCTATACGTTCGAGCTGGACGGTCAACGGTTGCAAGATGAAGTCTGTCGCTACCACGCACTTGACCTTGTCGACGACGTGCTCATCAGCGAGGAATACAATAATATTAATGGAAGCACTGTGCTGGTTCCAATCCGGCGAGCATTTCGTATCAAATGAAATTAGTTCACACCAAGCTATCGCCATTCAGCACATACTCCATATCACAGAACGCTGTCCTATGGAATGACTCCCGTTGTAGGATTGTGACCGAGTTCTGCGCGCTACCAAACCTATTGCTTAACAATCTGCACTCACTTTAATTGAAAGAGGGTTGCCGATCAACAACTCATCATGGGGTGCCATCGCACTAATACTAGATTGAACCTCAGACTATTGTACATCGGCAATGCTGTTTAGGATTTTCCCGAGCGAAATATCCTATTGAGATCATTGAAGGAGGTGGAAGCGACTGGCACGGATCTCACCGACCCTCCAGCCTTTTCTCCTTCTTCTTTCTGGTCGCGCTTCGTGCAGGCCTACATGTGGGTGAGTTACTTTATCAAATGGCAGATGAAGAGATATCCATACCCCTCCAGCTATGCATCAATTGACTAAGTACCAATATTCGTAAAAGTCAGTCGGAACACCGTTGTAAAGCAGATTGTAGCAGGTATTCGGCCCGATGCTCGCAGCGGAACTGCAGTTATAGTAGCCGATGCACGTGTATAGGTCCCAGTTGTAGTTGCCGGGGTCGTACCAATAGATGGACTGGAAGCCCATGGCATTCGGAGCATACTCCCCGTCGTCTCTAGGGACATTCGCGGTGTCAACAACTTCGCACGTGCCCGTGCAGTCTTGGCCGCTGCAGAAGACGAAGGCATCGTCATCGGGGTAGGTAACGTCAGGGGTGCCACTGGTAGGCGAGCCAGTTTCTTGGGCAAGAACGCCACTTATAACGAAAAGGGCGAGGAGGAAGAAGAGTACACGTATGTTGAGATGCATGGTGTGGCGGGTCAAGAATTTCGACAAGGGTAACGAAGTTATGGATTGAAGGCCCATTTTATATGATTTTGGGTGTTCAGCACTCTCATGTGAAGAGATCCCACGCGAAGAACCATTGTTATGCATACCTGGATAGACAAATGGCGGCCGAGAAGGTTGATCTGTCCGCCGACGTGCGTGTCCATGCTTGATATGACAGCGTGTGTCGGTGTAGAGGTCACACCAAAAACCCGAGGTCGCTACTCGCAAATATATATTGTCAGTCAGCGATCACCCTCGTCCTGAGTATGCTGTCAAGCGGTCAAACGAGAAACTATCGCTGAAATGGGGCGGATAATCTCATCCCCAGAGGTACTTCTCGAATGGTGTGGGATATCGGTACCCATTGGTATCAACTCTCTCGATCAGTTCATCGATCTTTGTAGTCCCGTCATGTCTTCTGTTGAACATAAGTTCATCACCTGTACCATGGTCAAGAGTAGGTTCGTAGACGCTTACGATCAGCTCGTGTAACAAAGCCAACATGTAAGTAAGGATAGCAACATAGGTTCCTGGAAGGCCCGGGAATAACGCCTGATCGAAGCAAGTCGACCCAAGCAATGCAAAGCTATGCAGTGATAATATTCTTGTTCGCGATCTCGGTCAACATATCAACAATGACAGAGTTGTGCATAATATTCTGTAATGGCGCAATGAGCAATCATGCATTGGATCCGCAAAGAATATCTCACCTCTTCTTGAAATAACCACCTTGTGACGGGTGGCTCTATTTCTGCAATTCTGTGGATGTAGGGATGAGGAACATCTTGAGTTGTCGTGGGAAAACCCGTTCTGGAGGCCCTAGGCGTTGACATGAGAATGTGCATCACGGTGGAACCCACGGGTAAGCAGTCACCGCTCCGTGTACTTTTGCGGTGGAAATTACTGGATGGCGGCGTTACATTATTATTAAATTGGTTTCAGAGACAAAAGCGAATCCAACTTACCCCCTCGAGTTTCGGGCTCGTAGGCAAACGGGGTGACCTCAAACCTATACGACGCTAATTGGCGGGTGAACCCAGCTGGGACTGGATTCAATGGTAGATGCGACAACGTTGAGTGAACTCGCGAACCTTGTGTCCAAGTTGACGCAGGGCCTCTCTGCTAGTCTGGTGACCAGACTACCTCTCTGCCGCATTCGGGCATGCCGGTCTGTCCAGCTTGCCCTCGTTCTTGAGTTTTAGATATGTTGCCGTGGGCTAGAACCCATTCGAGCACGTTGAATTGTTGGTTATACAGAGTGGAAGAAGGTCCTGCGAACCAGAAAGATGATTGGGTGTGTTGGTGACTGTTCGAGTGGAGGAAGATGGTGGCGGTGTTAGCTTATGGAGCCAACATCCTGCACGCGCAGGCATAGAGCCCTTGGCTCTCGGCCGTCTCCATCTACCACCCCGTTTTATTCGGCCGACCAGGCCACACTGTGCGCCCTAATTCTATCAGCGCGCTCAGGTTCATATACATGTCCTTTGACTGCACTGCGTTACGAAGACGGTATTGACTGTACAAATACACATGGATGCATGACTTTATCATGATGTTTCGATAACTTGATAGTGATGTTGCGAGGCCGTTGATGGTATATGGTGTAGATGACTAAATATGCTGACCCTGGCCCTGGCCTTCTGTCATCTCAGGCGTCATAGACCGAGCACCTGACGAACAGTGTCGAAAACAGGTACTGTGACAATTGCGAATCGTGAAGAGGTAAGTGCCGGTACCCTACATTATACGCGTTATCCTGCAGACCACCAACCATTTGGTACCAAGTCGAGGCCGAACTCACCCATCGCAAGACTCCCCAGACTGATGCAATACACCGCGATCGGTTCCCCGTCAGGATCGCCATCCCGCTGGACGGTGAACCGCACAAACACGAGATCGCGCATGTCACCCACGCACTCGAAAGGCAGCCTCAGCATCTCCTGCCATACTGGGTTGAATCCGTTGTTCTTCACCGAACTTGTGCGCATCGTCGTCACCGATCGGTGCACATGCACGTGTGTAGTGGAGGAACTGGCCGAGGGTACGCTGGAGGTGGATGGGGAAAGGATCGAAGGGGAACTGTCCCTGTGACTCCAGTCGGGAGTATGAACGGACACCTCGACGTACGGATCGACGTGCTTGTCCATGATCTCGCGCCCCGTTGCGTCCTTTGGGCGGGGCAACTGCTGAGCCGAAATAACCTGCCAGTGCCAAGAGGAACCGAAAGCAGCACCACGTCATACATACATCAGATGACCAGAAACCGGGCGGAGAATGGAGGCTTACAGTCACTTCCAAATAATGCCGCGTTTGATGATGGAGGTGCTCCTTATCGGTCTTGCGGGGATCTTCGGTCTTGCGAAGAACCTCCGGTTTGAGGACGTAACCGGCTCTTCCGTTCCTTTGGAACATTGCATGATTGATCATGTACCCCAGATCTATCGAAGATAATATCTCGTTAATTCCACGGTGCCACACTCAGACCCAATCCCGATATGCGTTCACATACCGAACGTTTGCCAGTTAATAGCAACCAACTGCGCACCAGCCGCCCAATACCGATGGGGCAAATAGTTCGTCGAGCTTACTCTTGTACCTTTCGGGTATATTCTAACCAAGTGTGTCTTATTATGCTTGATTAGATCTGCCGCGCCCTCTTTGAGAATCTTGTTCATCGTCGTCTCAGAGAGAGAGAACATGTGTTCGGGAGCGTAGCGTTCTTTCTTGTTGATTCCACGGCACTTCACGCCGACGGTATAAACCAGAAGCGCAACGAGAGCGGGAGACATCCTGACTTTATGCTCTGGCTTTGACTCCGGTTTAGGGGGCTGCTCGATGACCGCAATTGAGGTCGCCATGGCTGTGCCAGCGAGTGCTGAAGTAACAGATATCTCAGGAGAGGGATGCCGACCACGGACGCGATTGAAAACATTGCGCGCTCTTCGAAGCTCTTCCTTCAGTTCTGTTGTTTTCATCGGCGCGACGCTCAGCCAAGCGTCACGACGGCTAGGTGCTGCTGTGACCGAATTACCTTTGACGGCTTCCGCCTCTCGCAGTTTAACCTTGCTAAACTCCTCTTTAATCTCATGCACGACGTCGGAATCTGATGCAGAGGCTTCAGTCGATGATGATTCGGTATCGAGTGTGATGTGCCTTTCGCGAATGGGTTCACTCTCGGAGACATAGAGATTTTTTGCCTTGGAGGGACGTGGGTCAGCAATCGCGTACGAGATCCCATCTGACGAATGCATTAACTTTCAACAATACCCGGCCCTTGAGGTCTTCGGGACTCGGTAACGAGCCGGATAACATTTTTCCTTTAATCGGCGCGCTAACTAGAGCCTCACCAAAGGCCTCGTGCATGATGGTGGCAAGCATCTCTTGTTGGGGCAACGAACAATGCATCTCAGCCGAGATGATGATCGGATAAGGTGAGGTTACAAATGCATATTTCATGATCGCCTCGCAAACCTGGCGGGCGGATACTTTGGAAGTCAAGGTCTTGCCATGGAAGACCATGGGTTCATGCTCTCCGTCGTAAATATCCACTGAGACACTGATGTCAGCGAATGCGAAGTACCAAGAAGGACGAAACACACGCTCGACACTACGACAACTGTGGAGAAGAGCCCGGATGTAACCTTCAATGGTACTGTTCCCGACGAGTTGATGTCCAACTAAATATGTATTGTGCGATGAAGATATGAAGTAGTCGGACAATGGATGCGTCATAGGTTGGTAGACCTTTCCATTTTGGCCCATGAAAGCCGAGTTATCGGAGGATAAGAGAAAGGCGGTGAAAGCATCCAAAGACATCGTGAGACTGACGAGATCTGGTGTAGAGGACATGCCGCGGACGTCAGAGGTCTTTGTACTATACCGCACAAAAACGTTCTCGAGCTCGCGTAGTGTGAGGCTTGACTTGAAGTAGGTCAGCCCACGAAAGTAAGGTCACAAAGCACCTACCTTTTGGGTGTCGCGCATGAAGCATTCAAACACGTTAAACGCGAGCTTTCCATCGTTCATCGAACACAACTTCTTGTACAGCAGATCAATCTCAGGGCGAACTTTGAGAAGCTTGACGAACGTTTGAAAGTCGGCGAAGTCGAGGTACTGACGATTTTGCGAATCTGCACTCTAGATCAACTATCAAGCTCGCCATCAAGCAACCGAGCAATAAGATATGGGACCAACCCACCCTGAACAGCCGCATGAGGTCCTCCTGAGACGGATTAATGTTCAGTCGTCTACACAGCTTTTCCACCTGCTCGAAAGACAATCTTTGGTCGCTCTGTTCGCCGGTCGACTTCCAGCATTGTTTTATCCAGACAGCTTGTCGGATCTCCTCATTTCCAAGGCCTGTCATGAGTTCCTGTCTTATTGCGTACAGCTTTCTCAAGGTGATATCCCAAAGCCGGAATGAATCCAATGAGGCGGCGATAAGATGGAGCATTTTGTACTGTCCGTCTAGCATGTAAATGATAGTGATCCATCGATCCTCGTATTCGCGTGCGAGCTGAAACTGCTGGCGATAATATCTCGCGTCCGATCCCGACCTAAGCTCTTTGATGTTCTCGATGGGAACTGTCGAGCGTGGCAAGTAAGAGGGTGAACATTGATCCCCAAAACACCCGACGAAAAGGCACGTACTGATTCTCAATCTCTTGGATTCCCAGACGATCTGACCCTGATCAGCATCGAGCTTGAATAAATAGCTCTTTTGTGATCTCGCAGAGACTTTGGTCATGGAGACGCCTTGTTGAAGTAACGCCGGCACAGGGACCTCAGTCACGGAAGACTTTCCGTTCTGCTTGTCTAGCATGGCCAGGTTGTGTGCACGCGCAGAATGACCGTTGTTGGTGGAAGCGAACGCGACCGGGGAGACACGCGCATCAGAGGCTGGCGGAGAAGCGGAAACCGGGTGCGCGTGCACTTTCCTAATCCGGAGTTCACTGTGATACCCGCCTTGAACGCGACTCGGACTCGCGCTGCGCGGACGACGCGAAAGGTTCCGCCCGAGCGTCGTCGTTGCCACTCGAGAAATACGGTGTGTTATGGACCGGCGGAGGTTGCTGTCACGAGTGTCTTGAGCGGCTGACGGAATGGGAGGGACGTCCCCCACGAATATCAGTGTCTCCCTGGTCACACGTATGGGCTCTCCGTGACTGTCCAGGAGCACTGGTGCGCGTCGTAGGACGGGAGTGGGGGAGTTGTCGTTCGTACACCCAGGGCGCTCTGGCATGTTGCTAAGAGGACTTTTTCCCAAGACGACGTAGGGCAGGAGAATTTAAGCAGTAGGCTCAGACGCGCAGGGCGCTAATGGATATAATTTTCTTCCCGACTCCCGAGGAAGACGGACTGGTGCTGAAATTAATGAACGTGTATCACTGTGATAGCGGTTGGGTGTAGTAAGACCAGGGAGAATGCCAGTGGAAGGCTGTATAGTATTGGTAGTTCCAGCACTGCCTCCTAGTCATAATTGGGTCCAGGGCGCAGAAGGAAGGCAACCGAATGTTGTAAGGAATCATAAATTGCTGTGTGGAAGTACCAGGGTAGTACTTCCTTGAGCCCCCACACTGTTACTGAGCCGCATACAGCTCCGACAATGCGCACGATTTGAGTAAACATGTGTATCGTGTGTCTCGCTAGTTATCTGGACACACGACAACATTAAATTAAACCTTCTGGACTGTGCTATAGGGTATCGCGAACGAAATGGCAAAAGAAACGTTAAAGCTACAGTGAGGGATGCTGCAAGATAGAAAAGGGAATGAAAGGAGGAAAACAGAACAAGTCTAGGGAAACTCAGCGGGTGTCGATATAAACTTCCGCCATTCAATGATCATCACATGCATTCCAAAGTGCAATGAGGACTAAGCGCTTAAAGGCTATACCTCCTGTGCGAGTGCTTCCGAGACGCCAGCCTGCAGCGCTCGGCGAGGGTGTTTGAGGTGCCATTTGCTAATGTAAAGTCGATGGGAATGAAAAATTGGAGATGGACAAGAAACGACTAGAATACCTAAGTACTCACAGCCACATATGCTGGCCTTGCATCACCGGGCCGGCGGACGAAAGTAGATGGAGACCAATCCACGTGATCATAGCCTGGCACTGGAACAACGTCAGAACACAGCACCACCGAGACAATTAAACGCAAGCCTGGGTATTACCATGATTCTCAAAAAAACTTTGCGGATCCCGAGAGAACCGGACATGAGGTATCCCACAGGTTCATTGGAATCCACAATCATGCGCTCTAAAGCGCCGCCTGATCGTACTACCAGTTCTCGCATGGGTATTTCAAGGCCACAGGAAGGAGCTCCGATGAGCTCAAACCTAACAGGCACATGGGGAGACAACCGGCGGGGTGATGAAATAAGTTTCGATGATGGAGCTTGCGGAACACGCTTGTAGGACGGAGGCAGCGACGTTGGGAATGGTGGTTCTAATGGTGGATTCGCACGAGACAAGGCGGTGTACTGCGCGGAATTCGGAAGGCACTGGAGCAGGCAGAGGATCAAGGTAATGCGACATAACGCGAAGGAGAAACAGCGATTAGCACCTGACCGCGAGGGCACTAGGTCCATGGCCTACCGTCACTTTATACCTTACGATTTGACAGCTCGGGGAACAGGTGAAAGGCTGGTCACAAAGGATAAAAGGTCTGGCCCACTGGCAGTGTGAGCGTCTGTCGCATTGAACGTCGGAGACTCGATGACTGAAATCTGTAACTGCCAAAATAAACGCCATGGCATTGCAGGTCCGAGTGGCAAGTGTGGCTCACTGGAGGCTGACAATTGGCTCAACCATTAAGCCCATCAGACGTTGGAGAACTTGAAGCCAGGATGGGGAGAGACGCTCTTACGTCTATGGGCACCGAGCTGCTGACTAAGCCCATCAGCTGCTGCCGCGACTGCGATCGAGTCTCGACCTCCTCTCTCTTGCCTCTCTCCACTACATACTCCTCGAGCCTCCCTTCCTCGACTCCTCCCTTCGCACAGCCACAATATGTAGCAGAGGAGGCTAGTAGCAACAGTCATTCAAATATGTCACGAAAGGGAGAGATCATACGTCGTTCAGTGTGTGTCGGGCAATGTGTGAGATGAGCTTAGGTTCAACACTAGGTACTTCCCACAGGACTCTCTACTTTCTTCAGAACCAAAATGTTGACATCGGGTTCCATGGGGATCCACTGACAGACGCAAGATTCTAGGCATGTTCGCGAGGAAGTGTGACATGAGTTTCTAGGTCATCTCACCCCCGGCCACTATGATGTTGTCATTTTTCGTTCACCACATCTAATCCAGCGATGTACTGTGAGGTTTGAGCGCATCGCATGGGTACGATGATGCTCAGATTACTGTCCTAACGGAGCGGCACCCCGCTTACCAGACTGACCCATTGACACCGCAACACCTTCCATCGAGTGGGGTGATTACTGCCCAATTAGGGGTATTTACATCTAGTGGGCATGTCAGCAGTGTGGTGATCGAAGAAGCTAAAGCTGCTGTAGCAGTGAAGTTTCGGAAAACATATTCTAGTGACGACGACCAATCGAACTTGCATACTATGCAAAGGTGTTCATACAGATACAAATCTACTCATATACAGAGCAATCCCGATGACTAGTAAGTACACGCCATACTTGACCAGTGGCTCCCGCAGTTCATAGGGGAATCTGGTATTAAGGTTGGAGAGTATCCTACCTATAAGTGCAACAACTCTCATCCTGGCATTATCAAAGCTATCCAATGCCGGTCGAGCATCAATAACAAGCTTCGTTTCTCTTTGTGGATGCTTGATCCCGTAGTAATCAATGACGTAGCGGGCCGTCTTACCAGTTCGCGGACGGCGTACAATCCAATCGTGTCGATCGAAAGGATCAGGTAAGCTATTTCACGGTGTTCATTCCAGAATCGATATACTGTGAATGAAAGAAACATACGTGAAATAAGAAGGGAAGAACCGCTTCCCAAACTTGTAAAAGCGAACCTTGTTCGAGAAGTGGCCGTGAATGCCTGAAAACGATGCGAGCTCGAGCTCGGCCGCTTCAGCATCTCTGGTAAAGCGAGTGAATACCCAAAATCATTGTCGACAGATACATGTTCATACCCTCCGTGGAAGCGTGACTCCCATTGCAGAACATCTTTCCAAGCATCTTCATTTAGTTTATTGTGGATGAGCAGCATAGGTTCGATCTGTCGCTCTGGAAAACTAAAGCCCTTCCGGAGCAACGCATTATAAAATTGCTGAGGTGAGGGGTATTCCCAGTTCTCTTGTGCTGACAATGCAAGTCAGAAAGAAAAATAAGAATGTGAGGTACAAACTCACTATTGCTTTGATGGCCGTACGTCGAGTCTGGATAGCGTGGGATGGAAGAGATTACTCTCGCCTTTGGTAAGATACTGTATTGACCAGGGGAGGGTTCTTGGCTCTCGACTGGCATATTATTACGGGGATCGATTGGCACATTTGAGACCGGGCATCTCGCAGGAGGCTGAGACATCGAGGGCTGACTTGATGAACTTACAGGGCATTGAGCGGCTGGAAAAGCTGCAATAGCAACCATCGGAGGGGGGAATTGAGTACCCGAGTAGTGTGGTGTGGCCCGTTATACAGATTGAGGTCTGGTGTTTGAATAACCAATCATGACAGGGTGGCATTGGGAGTTGAGGAACTCTTGATCTGCTAGTGCAGGACTCGAAGAGTCGGTATGTACATAAACATTCTGATGGATTTATGCCGTTAATGGAATGTACTCCATCATCACGACCGTTAGTCGGGCGACACAGACCCGAGAGGAACAAAATCCTTCCGTCAGAGTTGTATCCGATCAACGAACATTGAGTAGTTGAATGGGATATGCTAACCTAGAAAGCTTGAAGAGGTACCACACATGACTGTAGAGCTTGCCCAAAGGTTGCAGTGACAAATGATCGGAGACCATCGTAACCCCTGACTGGGATTGAATTCGATGACAAGAACTTGAACCGAACGAGTTGTTTGGTCCGCCCGAGGGTCACATCATTATGCCATGAAGTTCCTCAGGCTGGACAAAATTCTTCCTGTCAGAGTGCCACCCGAAGAATGAACCTTGAGTAACTGAATGGAGCATATGTATTACTATTCGTTTCCGCTTAGCTGGATGTTCGGTACTCTTCCATATATGAAGGTACTAGGCCAAATCCAACTTGAAGTGTAGTAGTGGCAGGTGTCACAAAATTCGCATACCTGCTACGACCCTGAAGGTTCAAATCTCCAGAGTAATCCGTGGGACGTGACTTCATTCCGGTTGGACCTCAGTGAAGGAATTGTCCGTCGTCATGGAGTGTTAGACTAATGGTCATGGATTTAATTAATAGTTTGAGAGGAAATAGGCCATGGTTGGGTAACTTGGGTTGGCACAGGTGCCTATCAGATCCGGGTCAGTCGTGGCCTATATTGTGTAAATTGTGCACAGGTACATAACCGAACACGATATGTACTTCCATGCCGCATGGACTCAGCCTAAACCCAAGAATTCCCAACAATGACGACGAAAAGCCGTGAAGCAACAAGGTAACAAGTCTAAGTTTGGCCATTTTCCTTGCCAAAAGACTCAAGTTCTACAGTTTCCTGAAAGCAACGTTCAAGCTGTCTCAGAAACCGCTCAGGGAATGTGAGACTCGGCACGTTCTTTTTCGTTACGAAAACTACCTGGAATGGAGAAAGACACATGCCACCGATGCCACCACCGAAGATACTCCGAAGCCCAGATATTGACACACCACTGGGAACGTTGCATGCTGTCTGTGTTTTGGCCCAAAGTTTTGTTTCCGGTGCTTGATTCTCGCTTGGCTAGAAGCATAATGGTACTACCAAATCCTCTCTCGGCATCCACTGATCAATCAAGTCGTATGAATATGTATGTCATGCTTTCATCGGTTTTGACTTTTTCCGCCGAGATTCTAGGCATGAACAAATACAATGACAGTGTTTTCAAAGAGAAAACCGCTTCTCGAGTTCGAGCTAAGTATGCTACAACAATTGATAAGTTTCATGGCGTGCGGAGGGGTTAAGGTTTTTGGTGGAGGTGTCGTCGCCGTCTACGAAATAGTTCTCTGCGCCGTGTGAGACAGAGTTTGGCGGGTCGTGGTGTGCTTGATTTACGCGGCCTCCGTGGATGGTGCGGGTAAGAAGGCTGCAACTTGGGCCAGTTTGGTGGGTTGTGGAAAATCGACGGAGTATCATTGTGGTTGGCAACATGGTGTATGGGCGTCTTCGGCCGTTACGGAGACGACAAGTGTGTGAGGGAAAGCAACAATAAGAGTCAAGGAACATTAAATATTTTCCAAATCAGCTCCGCGGGTTGGAATGACATCATAGCACTCGGCAACAAGCATCGGATTAGTAGTATGCAAGTCCGGGATGGCAATGCGTCAGATTATAGTTCTATAGTTACTCAGCCGCTTTCTTCTTCTTATCTTCCACCATCTCTACGTTCGTCGAAGGGATCCCCTTGAAGATGCCCGTGTTATTCTCGATCAGCTCCAGAACTTCGTCAGACACGTCTCCTTGAACGACAATCTCGTCTTGCCCTTGCGCGTTCTTCGTAACAGATGCGCCTGTGGCAAATTTCTGGGCCAGGAACTTGGCTGCCTTTTTCAACTCAATGTCTACCACACGCACGGCGCGCCTATCAAAAAGGCTGACATCGCAAAGGCACGCACAGGCAACGCACCAAACGCTTCAAGGCCATGGATAGCCGTGACAAACTTGCGCTTGTTCCGCTCGATGCGCTTGATCGTGACTGGCGAAGCCTGCAGATACAACAATCAGCTGCTCAGTTATGACATGGTAAGCGTAAAAGCGCACCATCTTCTTCTTAAGGGCAGCATCCGCCTTTGCTTCTGCCTTTGCTTCTTTCTTTGCAGTGTCCTTCTCGAGCTTGGCCTGAGCCTCCAAACTGAGCGTGCCGAGTTTCGACTGCAGAGCCTCTGATCGGTACGATCGTCAGTGCTTGATATTTTGATGAGGTAGAAGTTGCCTACCCTCTGAGTAGTACTTTTCAAACAGCTGAGGATGAGCTGCATGTAACCATTCCTTACACTTGGTCAAACTCGATCCGAATTCACAATACTCTGGGGGAAAGGTGCAAACTATGTCGAGAAAAATGTATTCAGACGGAAGATGTAGAAGGGAGATATCATACTCTCGCAATAGAGGACCTGCACAGGCTGGACAACCTGAGGCTCTTGCTGGTCGGGCGAAGACATTGATCAAATCGCCACCACGTGATTACTCAGACAACATGCCAGTGTAGATGTACGGCCGAACTTCGGCAGAAACCTTGTTTACACTGAAAGTGGAAACTGGTGCTCCCTTCTTGACTTCAGCTAGCGGTCGCATATCGACTTGTCTCGAGTCGCAGCGTACGCCGGAGTCGTTGCGCCATCTGCCCAGCATCGTTTCCAACGCCGTTGCCGCATCGCTATGACCGCCCGATCGTCCCAGACGTCCCCTAATTCGTCATGTTGGCCTAGATGGCCTCCTGGCCCAGTTGCTCGACTCTGCGAGTTCGCTCCAGCTTCTATCGCCTTTGGGGCGTTCCGTGTCGCTGTGGGACTCGGAGTTACCTGGTACGGCTGGCTCGTCTTCCAGCTCGCTCGGCTTGTCTCGAGCCTTCCCAGGTGAGTTCTCTCGACTCCTCCCCTCCAGGCGCTTACACTCTTGTTTTAACGCGTTCCGTAGTTTTTTTTCGGCCTATACCTAGCGTCCTCATCACTCCCAGATGCTCCCAACGCGTCCGCTTCGTCTCCCGGGTCGCCTGGCTCGACTTGAGCTCCTCTGCTTCGTCCCTTGGCTCCAAGCGATCGCTGACGCGTTCCCATGCGTTCCGCAGGTTGTTCAGAAGGTTTCTACAATCTTCGCTGTGCCCTGATGCTCCTGACGTGTCCGTGATGCCGCCGGTAAGTCGTTCTTTGCAGCTCGCATCACATCACCTCTCCCCCTCGAGCTTCACGCTTGGGGGTTCGTACTGACGTTCCGACGTGTTCTGCATGTATTCGGTATGTCCCTGATGTCCTCGTCACTGCTATATGACCCCGACGCGTCTTTCCGTTTGCTGGTACGTCTGACGGCGACGCTCGTATAACCTATCTACTCCCCCTCCAGCTCGACTCTCGGGGGTTCGTTCCGTCGTGCTGCGGGCTTGTCAGGCAGTATGGCATTTCCTTCGACTCAGGACATCGATTATATGTGCATGCTCTCACCGTCAATCCCTGCTTCTGTGCCTCCATGTATGACCCCTTCGTTCTGTCCGACGATGACCTCGCCGCCCGGCTCGACCTGTATGGCGCCTCGATGTGCTGCTCGTTATCCGCCACATCTGGTGGCTCGAGTCGCCCCCCAGGTCGACGCAACTCGTCGCCGTGTTCGCCCGTGCCCTCTGCACACCGTCGCGACCCTCTCGACGCTCTCTTCGACCTTCGACTGGCCCATTCACCCTCCCAAGCCCACTGGCTTGTCAGGGGGCTCCGTGGGCGCGTCTGGACGACGCCCGTCGTCGCCCGTCGCGTCTCCAGAGTCTCCCGATCGTATTAGGTCATTGTTGGTGTCTGGGTCATCATGCGACACGCTTGCCTTGGTCGTCGGGTCGTTTGCATGGGTTCCTGACTACCCTATGGACTCTCCTGGGTCGTCTATGACATCGTTCGGGCCTCTGTGACACCTGGCGACTCTTCTTCATCAGCACGGCCGGTCGTCGTCACCCGGCTATTCCGCTCTGCCCAGGCCTTGGACGGCGTGCTCGACGTTTCTGGTGAGTCTTCACTTATTTGATTGTTTTCATCAACTTCTGCGATGCTCCCGATTTTGTCTTTGCAGGTCTCCCTGGGCGGTGTGCACATGTGGTCGACAAATGGGTTGCTACTATCACTATCGCTATCCACCACAGGATGGTCAGTGGTGCAACATTGACGATCTTGCCCGCTCTTTAACCTGCAATGACTCAGGGTTCACTAGTCACTGATCGCCTTATCCTTCGCCCTGATCTATCCGACCACATCAGGGTTTGCGAATACTTCCAGTGAGCGGGGTCGTGTTTGTCAGTGGAACGAGAGATCGGTTCGGCATTCGGAGTATCTTTATTATACTGTACCTTTCTGTATGGATGCAACCGTCACGCGTCACGCAGGGGTGGTTGCGTTGCTAAAAATCACGCATCACGGAGGGTTGGTTGCTACGTTTTCAGGCATAACGCGGCTTAGGCCACTCGGTTGCTAACAATAGCAACGTCACGCGTCACTGGGGCCAATCTGGCGTAACGCGATACAACGACTAGTTACATGCATGCATCGAAGTTAATGAACGCCCAGATGGTCCTCGTGCTCCCCTGCAGCAACCAATGAATCCTCCAGACCGGATGGTATCTATAATCTACATCGGCAGACTTACATTTCGGTTGAAATCAAACCACACGCCCGGATCCCTTTTCGACGTCTTCCGGGTCAAGTCCGAAACGGTAATTGGATTCCACCGGGTTGAGAGGCAGAGTGGATTGGAAGTACTAGTAGTACTGTAGATGATGAATTCGCGACTCGCAAGATCAGCCCGAAAGATTCGGACCTTCACAGTGCCACTGTGCCAGTAGGTGTCATGGTTATGTTAGTACAGGCTATAGCCTACTATGTAGTACGAGTAGACTCGTCTTCCCGGTAGTACTTTTTTTTGCGATTGACACAATCACACCCAAGATCGAAGTATGGTCAGCACTCGTTGCTACTGTCCTCCGGCCATAACGCCCCACAGTCCCGGCGGTTGCTAAAACTAGCAGCCGTAACGGAAAATGGGGGTCCAGTTGCTAACTCTGGAGTCAGGGGTACCTGTCACGCTCCAAACCCCGGTTGCATCCATACAGAAAGGTACAGTCACTGCGGAAACGACGAAATGACTAGATACGGTTGATGTACAGATACGATGTCAAACAATACC
>QGOI01001616.1:0-17036 GCA_003313885.1 Boletus sp. MG55 | reverse complement strand
GTTCGCGTCTTGTGACGCTTGTCTGCTTGATCCGAACACGTCGACAGTGTGTGTGCGGCTGTCACATCTGACATCCCACGAGGGCGTCCAAGTCCTTCCCCAAAAAATCGTGTGCTCGACCGCGAGGACTTTCAAGACTTCGAATCCCCTCCGTTCCTGAACCTTGACCGTCCAGCATCAAAGGTGGCCCTACATATGCACCCGTGGTCTCCGGTCGGCGGTCATCGGTCTCTAGAAAACACCAAAAAGTCAAGGTGGACTCGAAACGTTGGACACGTTGCTGGACAAAGTTGCATAACCATATGGTTTTCTTTTCTTTACCCGGCGTTCGGAACGGTCAGCATGTGTATAACGTCACCACAAACTATGGGGCTGGTATTTGTGCATGTGTACGTGGGAGAGTTGGCATGGAACGACACAGCCTCCTTTTCCGCGCCGATGCCACGCCGTCAGATCATGTTACACAAATCTAATTCCGTCCACCGGAGAGTACACATTGACCCACAACTAGATTATCACCATAGAACAACAAAATCGTTGGCACAGAAAACGTACACACGACTCCACCCAAGCCAGGTGGTCCCTAGAGAGAGAAAAACGAATGACAGGGCGAGAGGCATACGGAAATGACAGACATCTCTCCGATCGCACACAAGGTTACCAAAACATAGTCTGGGTCAAATCCATATCTATCGTAAAATGCAGTCAATCCGAGACATGAAAATTTTCATGTAGGCCAGTGCAGGTTGTCAAGTGATGCCGGAAACGTCGCGATCTGGTTTGCGATGGTGGAGCAGCGCTACCACCGGGCTGACTCACCTCTCCGGACACGTCGCCCGCCGGCTTAGGAAGACCGCGACAAGGGTTGAATGCCGAGGCCTATCGTATGCCTGCCGCTTTTGCGTGCTACTCGAAGGCGTTCAAAATAGCCACCATTTCCCACTGCCCAGACCAAGGCCAGGTAATCGGCCTTTTCCCGCGAAACTGGTGAATGGCTTCCGCCCACTCCGTCGGTCTTCCTCTTCGGGGGGCGCGCCGAGGCCAGCAACAGATGCAAAAGACACGTAGCCCGGCAGTTGCTTGAGAGCGTGAGAGGCTGCCTCGGGGTCAAAAGTGGACGACGAGTTGACGGAATGACGATCAGGGGAACGTGTTGGTAAATGCATCTGCGCGTCGACTATGGGAGGGCCGGCAACAATAGTCACGACCGCGGGACCACCACGTTTTGATGGTGAAGTGGGAAACGTGGGTGGCGATGGTGGTAATGGCGCATACATCCACGGAGAGTCTGGGTGTAGGCGTTTTAGTTGCCCTTTCTCCTGGGACGTGGGAGTCTGAGGAGGTGGACGTAGGCCGTGCGGTGTCCGAGGACTTCGTGGGGACTGTGTAGGGGCACGTTGCGTAGAATTTCGCCGAGGGGACGTCGGTTGGGCATGCACGACGGACGTGGGGTGTGTATGTCGGTGTGTCCTGGAGGACGCATGTTTCGGGCGGGATACCGGTGAGACAGATGGATCGGGGTCTGGAACTGTCAGGTGTGTTTGGTGCGATTCATGCGAGTATTCGCGTGAATTGGAGTTGGAACCAAGCGAGGAAGCGAGAGAGCCGGTGGGTGACTGCCAGTGGACATGTGTCAGTGCCTGTCGTGAAGAGAGGAATAAGACCCAAATACTGCGAAACAAGGACTCACATCGACAAGATCTCTGTCTCTGTCTATCCGCATGCTGTGTATGACAGAGTCGAGGCGACTGCGTAGAACAGCCTCATGTGGGGCGGCGTCATGGTGGCGTGACGGCTCAACCTGCTTTTCCTGTATGTATGCGGGACGAGGGGATGATTTAGGATCTGAGCGACCAGAGCGAGAGGAGCCAGAGTAGGAGGATGAGCGAAGCAGGCGAGAGTACGAGGCATGCTCGTTCTGGTCTGGGATGTAAAAGCCAGATGGATGGCCGTGCCCGAGTGCAGACGCGGCACTGTTCCGGCGCGAGGAGCAGCGGGAGAGGATGGCGGACTGGAAGAAGTCCTCGTCCTCGTCTTCGTCGTCGCAGTTGCTCGAGGACGAGCGTGGGCAGGAGGGGTGTGGGCCATATGTGCGGAGGGTATCGTCCTTGCGGAGGGTATCCCTGAGGAGGCGTTCAGAGCGGGAGGGTGGACGGGGGATGATAGGTGGAGTGGATGGCATTGGGGAGGGAAGGAGTGGAAGGAAGGAAAGGGAGGGAAGAGGGAGGGTATGTATACTGGTGACAGGGGAGCAAAGGACGTGATCGTGTGAGAGTAACCTCGCTGCATGCACGAGGAAGCTACTCGCAAATCAACCGTGCACCATCTCAGAATGTCACGCCAGTGCTAGTCCAGTCTGACTCGCAATGTCCGTCTCAACAACGTCCGATATTTCCTCCTATTGGAGCCTAGACCCCCCACAGGAAACAACAAATAACCACCGCGGTCTCGACGCTTATCCATTCCTGAGACCACTACAGCCTCGGGCAATGGACCACAGTTTCAGATTCAATTCCCCCCGTATTACCCCAGAAATGTTCTATATTTACGCCCCAAACTAGACAAAAGACATTCAGAATATACCTCTCCCTTTTCGTTCTCGGGCCCGTGTCCAATAGCCACCACCTCCTACCGCTAAATCCCGCATCGATCGCAGTCTCGTTTTCCCGTTAGGGTTAAATCATTGGTCGGCATCGCAGGAAGCGACTTGGTACACAACATCCTTCCCGATAACATGGCCCATGATGCATGACGTTACGACGCCAATATAATTCTTCGCAACCGCCCATCCACACACCCCGGTGCTCTCCGCTCAATCAACGCCCCTCCCAAGCTAGGCTGCTATTTTGTACAAACGGCTTTCGTTCATACTCATCCATGGGATCAATTGCAGCTTCCAGTTCCGGTTCGTCACCCCAGTTTTCGGCGCAACCCTCGAAGCTTTTTCCACCTTAGTTGCGCAGCTATAATTGACCCTCCCCAAGTAAAGGAACCTTCTTCTCTTCATGTCACATCATGGAAGGGTCTTTCCCTCTTTGCTCCTGCAGCTTCCCGACTACCGTACGGAACCTTCCCACCAAACGCCTGCGCCGCCACCATCATCCGCTCTCGTTACTTCCGTGTTCCGTTCAAACCTACAGCCGTCATGGAGGTCTTACATATATTCCGTAATCCAACTCGACGTTCATTCTTCCGCCGCATCATGATATTATCTGATTCAAGTATTTCTCAAATGGGTCTTATCTGATGGATCGATGGAGAATCCTTTACGAATCGGTGAGCTATGGTTGGACCACATGAATTAGCCACGCCAAGGTACTCGATATTCCTTCCATGGCCGGGTTTCGCATCGTAGATATGTACACATGTCGTCCTGGCACGACTACTCATATCCATTCAATCATTGACGTGTAATTAAAAGTATTGGCCCACCTTTTCGGAAGGCTTCTTTTTTTTTTCCGCTTTGACGACCTCTTGACAGCAGTGTCGTTCGCTTGGAATGCGTGTCCTCTTCACAGGACCCCGCTTCTCCTGTATCGAGCCTCGTCAGCACTGTCGGACCGGTTCACTGCGAATCGCAACGGCCGCTATCCGAAGTCCACACGCATAATCTCCCCGAGCGGGTGATGGCACCAATGGCAAATATCGCTGGAGGGACTACCAGGACGCGCTCGGTCAACCCATGACTGGAAATGGGATTCCAAGGTGGCGCGATCCCCCCCGAGAGTCGCTTCCGGGTTCACCGTCGATCCAACCAAGTCGTCCAATGGGATAAAGCGCTCACGAACGTTACTTAACTACCGTATGACACGCACGCCCGTCACCGCGCCACCGGTCGTCCATGGACGTTCCGGGTCCCGTACTACCGTGACGAGTGTAGTGGTCCGATGTCCTCCCCCCCTGCCCCTTCCCGTTCCGTCCGTCCGTTCCTCCAGGCGGATGTCGGAGCGGCGCTGGACGGATCCGTGAAATGACGATTCACGAGGCATTCCAAGTGTCTGACACGGCAGAGCTTCAATGCGCGAGCGGAATCAATCTACTAGTAGATGCCATGCCGCCACCGGGGCAGCTGACACCCGTTCATTATCGTCGTGTGATCTTGGGGCGTTTTGGGGCGTTTCCATCGTCTGCACGTTTCAGTGAGGATAACGTCCGCTCTCCCCCTGATGCCCATGTTCTATTATATAGACCGCGGGCATCGATGACAAGGAGGGTGTTTGGAAAGCTCCACACTGGCGAATTCTGGATAGAAGATGTCCTTGTATGCGTAGCGGCGCAAAAGTCGTACTCCACTTGCTGAGCGAACATGGACATCGGCGCGTTAATTGAGGGTAGGCACGATCACTGATATAGAGCGCCACATCAACACGATCGATTTATCAGGCAGTTCAAGAGGTTCACATGCAAGTGATTGCTGTGATCTACGGATAGCTATGGTCAGCAAGAGGCGATACATGGTGGAGTCGGCGGGATAAAGAGACTTCGCGAGTCTCCACATTCACAGATTCTGGCTGCGTACATACACAGGGACCTTCGATTGACCCCCTGATTCTCTGGTTTCTATCACGTACCCTCTACCGCTATCAGGGGCCGGTACGAATCTGCCGGGTCGACCCAGCCAGCATTGACATGTCAACGTCGATGCACGTTGCAGAGATCAACGTTCAACCTTTATGGCTCGTGAGACCCTTATCTCGACTGACCTGCGACGAACACAGACGATGATCTTCCCCCTCTAATCTCTCGAGCCAGCCTAAGGCGCCAAGCCCCCAAGACCAACAATCATATGTTCTAATTTCGTACACGCAATCAGCGCACCAAACGCCACATCGACGAGGCATGTTGCGCCTTCCGAGTCGTTGGGGCGACCCTGAAATGTCCGAGTTTTCATTTGAAACGACGATATGTCAACCGTACTAGTAGCTCACGGTAATTCAAGCCACTTCCGACTCGGGCCTGTGCGAGGAACGCGCCCGAGTCGATCAAAGAATATGATTGCGTTGGGCAGTCGTCTAGATCACGAGCTCCTTTCGGAATTCCAGTGCCGACGTCGGACACGGATTGGCATCGATGTGACTGCGCGCTGTCAGACTGTGGCCCATCTACTCGCGCGTTGACTGGATGGCAGGGTGAGAATGGGTGCGGTGACCGATAACGGTGACAATAACGATAACATATCATGTCAGGCATATTCCGAAGACTCGCGTTCGCGTTTGCTTTTTTTTGTCGTGTTGCAGCCTACGATTGGTGTCAACGTTCAGTCTCGATTCATCATACATCCGTTTTGGACCATGTTGCCCTCAGCCAACCTCGGGTCCTTCCGAATCAGAAGTTCCGATCACCAAAACGCTTCGGGTGTCAGCCCGACCGCTTCCTAAAATGAAACGTCGGGTTTCGAGACAGGTTTTCCAAGGTTTTGCTGCGGACCTGCGATAGAGCAGCTTGGCTCGAACGTGGAGGGGACCCAGCCGCATCCAGTGTTGGTTGCGTCTGGACGCGTTTCGCAGCCACCGATCGATAGTGCGACCTACAACTAAGCCGGCGTATGCCGATCTGAGTAACGGCCATTTGTCACCAAAACTAATATGCGCCCGTCGTCCCATGTTATGGGCGCACAGATAGGATTCTGTATTTTGGAAGCGGCACTTGAAAGTCGGTGGCTTCCAAGACTTGCGCAACCCTCGATCCGGATAAGGTCCGTATTGAGGGTCTCGACCGTCGAAGGAACGTCCCTTCGGCCCGGCGTAATGCTAAACTCCGCGTCGGATGTCTCAGATCATCTTGCAGGCCGTGCATGCATTCTTTCGAGACGTTGCAGTCGAATTTAAGCTCAGGTACCAATGTGAATTCTGTCTGCGAGGCAGTGTAAAAGGGACAAAAAAAGCGTCTCGGCGTACTATATCTACTTACCTGCCACGGTTAGCTGTTTGTTTCGAGACAAGACGATTGTGCAATGAAATGGACGTCATGAGGCATTTGCTTTTGGGAGAATGTCAGTCTCGATCACGCGATCTGAATTTCATCACGAAGAATGCAAGCTACGCGGTTCGATCTATCACGGTGGATGTGCCAGACCGGGGCCAACGGTTATCCTGCAATGTGATTCTTTCCATGATGCAGTGGTCTGACCTGGAGTACAGCATGTAGTATTGACGGCCGCACGAGGGTATATCCCAAAATAAAAATCTGAATACATCCTTGGGGGGCCATTGCAGCACTATCCGGGATTTGCATAACGATACAGTGAGTATGTCAAGGTGTCGAATCGTGACATGTGTGGACAGACCTATTAAATAACTATAGTAAAACCATGTCAGAATATAATGCCACGTTGTCAATCAAGAGTACAAGTTATTGCCTGAGGTCATAAGTTGGCCCCGGGCCTTTCCACTATGATCCGGCGACCGCGTTCGCAACAGCGGGCGGGTACTCTCCAAGTCGACGATACGCATGTGCGTGATCCTCGTACGAGTCAAACTTGTCACGAGTACGTCGTAAAGCTGGCTTCGGACGACGCGCCCTCGCTGGTCGCATCACTTCGAAGCGTGAACGTGATTTCGCCAATCTCGATCCTCTCCTCGGGCACGTCTGAAAATTGTCGTCCGTCATACAATGACAGCGCACAATCTGCAAGCAAAAAAGGGTCGCGCGTCAGATGTGTACAAACAGTATGGAGAACAACGACACGGAACCCGAGAGCCCCGGTCACGGTGCTGGATGGGTGACACTCACCGTCGCCGGTACGAACTTGGTCGATGGTGGCTGGTTTCGTTCGACGGATGCACTTGTACGATAGCAAAAACCGCCTTTCGACTTCGACCTCGAAGACGTCGTCGTCGGCAAAGCATGGCCTGGATGCGAGTCAGACGATCGAGTCAGTACCGCGTCGAACCCGCACATGGGGATGGCGTCCGGCGCGTGGGACGCCTCCGACCCACGCATCGACAGAGGTATGGAGCAACTCACTGCGGGAACCGTTCGTCGTCGCTCCAAGGCCAACCGACGCTCGAAAAGGAAAAGTCGGACACGTCCGCGCTCCTGGACCGGTCGCCCACTTTGACGGTCGACGAGACAAAGTCGCGGTTCTGGTACGGCAATCGCACGCGGAGACGCATCCTGGGCCGGACCAGTTTCATCCATTTCTTCGCCGGCAGCTCGTACGCGGTGAAATCTGCGAAGCCGTGTCGATGGGTCGCGTCACTTGGCTGTTTCAAAGGAAAAGAAAAAGCTTCACGTACCTATGAGTGAAAGACCGGTCGATACGGACATTGTATGCTTGTATTTATGACTCTCAGACGCGGGGAACGGTGATTCCATCAAAAGACTGCCAGTGGCTGGAGAAGGCGGCTTTAGAGCTCGTGGACGACGCTGATGAAAAAAAGATCCGTGACTTGTCGGGTTACCGGAACGTTGGTTCATATAGGGCTTGCTGCCCGGCTCCGGCTGTATTCTTACGGCGAGACGGACGCCTCGTGGCTGGTCACCAGTCACCGACAAGAGGCTTACGTTCGAAAAGACGTCGGTGGCGCTGAATCGCAGTGCTTGTTCTCACAGATAAGGGAACCGGTCGATGGGTATGTATCTCACGCATTGTTCTACTAAGACACCGAGGCTGTTCTGAATGCTGTATATTTGAATGACGTCCATAGAATTTACTCTGTCCTTGGGTGACGCCAGGGATAAGCTGTGGTCGTGCTTCGTGGCCCATACTATCTCTGAATCGGCAACCTTATCTCGGAGTGGTCCATCCTCCTGCCACTGCCCGCTATTGTTCTATTGGTCTCTCGTAGGCACCTCTTGCGTAGGAAGGCAGTCTAAGTTTCACACGCAGTGTCGACAAACTCGAGATGGACCAGACCTATTTGAAGAGCTTCTCGTTCCTCAATGGAGGTCGATCGTTTATGAGATATTGTAGTTGTCTCCAAGCCATAGCCCAATTTGCAACATCGATGTCGTCATTCTTGGTGAGCGCCGCATCTTATCATTGTGATTTTCCACTATTCCCCTGGGGGTTGATCTAGGGCTTTCAGGCTATGACCGGCTATAAGGGTACTACAGCCGCGATAGGTCGCTGGGTGCCTCAGTTCCTATTTTACATATATCACTCATATCTTTGGTCCGCAATCGGAATTGGGCTGTGATGCGCGGTAAGTTCACATTTTACGACGGGGTTATGGGCTTCAGTGATGATGTAAGCTGGAAATTATTCTTTGGCGTACTGGCTGACTTTGAGGGCAGCATGCTACAGCCATATATATCTGGAACGAATCTATCCTTCATACTGACTTGGAGCTCCTGCGGCATTCTCCATCCATGGTTCCGAGCAACGACATAGTGACCATGCTAAGTCGCTGACGTGCAAATGGTGACATGAGTCTGCAAGCTTATGCTATACATAATATTATAGTCCCTGGACCCTGATGACTCTTCGACGGTTTCAACTCAGGGCGAACGTGATTTTGCCAATCTGGACCCTATTTTCGTCTTCAAGCTCCCACGAAGAGTAATATCCATCGTACAATGCCAACGTACACGCTGCAAAAGTGGCTGAGTGTCAGATGCCGAACGAAACCGAGATCTGGATACTCACAGTCACGATCATGGGGACAAACTTGGTCGATGGACACAGATTTCGTTCGCCTGATACACTTGTATCCTAGCAAAAAGCGCCTCTCGATAACGATCTCGAATAATTCATCATCGGCAAGCGATGGCCTGCATACGAGTTCTTCGGTCAGTACCGTGTCGAGCTCACGGATGGCATCCAAAGGTGGGCATTTCCCGGAGTCTCAAAAAGGTAACAGCTCACCGGGTGAACCGTCCGTCGTCATTCCAGGGCCAATGTGTGCAAGACTCCATGTCCGTCTCGGCGTCTGGTCTCCGGCTGTCCACTTTGGCGACCGGGGAGACAAACTTGCATCCCTTTCCACGCACGCGGAGGCGCATCTTCGGATTGACCAATTTCAACCATTTCTCCCGCGGCAGATCGTACGCGGTGAAATCTACGAGGTGCATATCAGTCAATCGTGGTCAAGGCACATCGCCATCTGGAAGGGAAATGGCGATTCTATGCGCCATATATGTACCTGCGAACGAAAGGACCATTGATCCGGACGTAGTATGGATGCGATGGAGGAGAGTAGCTGGATAGGGTGTGGTTCAGCAAGTCTGTCTCTACTGACCAGAGACCGATGAGGCGGGATGCCAGAGTGATATCGAGCGTTGGTTCATATAGGGATCCTATGCGGTGCCGCCTTTGCCCCTGCGGCGACATGGCCAGCCGGTCACTGGTAAGTCTTGGGTTTGAAAAGAATTCATCTGAAAGTGTCAAATTTGCCGCCGACGCCGACGCCGACATGCCTATGGGCGTCGGCGGCAACTTTGACCCCTTATAGTTGGCGCGCGCTGGCATATTGTTTGACTTCGAGGACAGCAACAGCTGCGTATATCTGGAACGAATCTATCCTTCGTAATGACTTGGAGCCCCTGTGGTGTGATCGATCCAAGGTTCTAAGTAACGATACAGTGAGCATACCAACATTCAAATTATGACATTGGTCTGCAAGCTTACATTATGCCTAATATCATAGCTAAGTAAAACGTATGGCCACAAAAGCGTAAGAAGTACTTGTGTGCAGTCAGAGTTTAGCTGCGGGCCCTTCCACTATAGACTGGCGACCCGGCGCACGTCCGTGGGTTGTACTCTCGGCGCCGACCCGTCTCATGACCCATGTTTCTCGTGAGTGTCCCGGCATAGAACTAATTCTGTCTCCTGACGACTCTTCACCGGTTTCAACTCAGGGCGAACGTGATTTTGCCGATTTGGACCCTATTTGCTTCTTCGAGCTCCCGTGTAGAGTACTGTCCATCATACAATGGCAACGTACACGCTAGAAAAAAGGTTGAGTGTCAGATGCCAAACAAAACCGAGGTTTTAGCGCCGTCTGGATACTTACAATCACGATCACGGGAACAAACTTGGCGGATAGTCACAGATTTCGTTCGCATGATACTCTTGTATCCTCGCAAAAAGCGCCTCTCGATAATGATCTCGAATAACTCATCATCGGCAAACGATGGTCTGCATGCGAGTTCGTCGATCAGTACCACGTCGAGCTCACGGATGGCATCCAAAGGTGGGTGTTTCCCGGACTCGCAAAAGGGTTGCAGCTCACCGGGTGAACCGTCCGTCGTCGTTCCAGCGCCAATATGTGCACGACTTTATGTCCGTCTCGGCGTTTGGTCTGCTATCGCCGACCCCGACGACCGAGGAGACGAAAGTGCGTCTCTTTCCACGCACCCGGAGCCGCATCTTCGGACTGACCAATTTTAGCCACTTCTCCCGAGGAAGATCATATGCAGTGAAATCTATGGGGTATATCAGTCAATCGTGGTCAAGGCACGCCACCGTCTGGAAGGAAAATGGCGATCCTGTATGCCATGTATGTACCTGTGAGCGAAAGGTCCGTTGATACAGACATAGCAGGGATGGGATGAAGGAGATTAGCTGGAAAGAGTGACAATGGCTCTGTCTCCACTGACGAGAGACCGATTTGATGGGGTACCGGAGTAATTTCGAGCGTTGGTTCGTAAATATAGATATTCTACTCGGTTCCGGCTTTACTCCTCCGGCGGCGTGGGCACCTCGTGGCCGATCGGTATGTAAGTCTTATGTAGTAGTAGGTTCGAGAATTGAATGCATTGGCATGCATTCGAGGCAACTTATAAGTGAAGTTCTCACGCGGATATGGAGCCGACGAGTACCGACGCCTGGATACAATGTATGTATGTATATCACTTCATTGAGACAATGCTATTCAGTGCCGTAGAATGTAGAAAGTTCCGCATAAGCTAGAAAGGGAGGTATATCAAAAACAAGTGCGGAAGGTGTGGATCGAACTGGCTATGACTATCTCTGTGACACTATGGGGGTACTACGGTCGGTGAGATTGGACTTCCCTCCTGAATATGGCTCCATACGCCCCATTTCGTCAATATGTCCTGCTCGGAGGAAGGGTGTTCGTCTTCCTTGCTATTGTTCTCTGGTTTTACCCACAGTGCCGTCAAACTCGTCATGTCCAGACGAAGTGGCCGCCTGAAGAGATTCTCGTTCCTCGTGACCGTCACTTTCAAACTGCAGTCAATGCAGCGATCCTTGATGAGGCACCGCAGCCAAGTCCGTGCAGCCTCAACTTCGGTCCTTGATTCGTTTATGGGCCAGTATGCGACACCAGCATCATTCTTGGTAAGCGTCCCGCCTACCACATCTTTCCACCATTCCTCCGCAGTGGATTGATTCGCGGCTCCAACGACCACGACGATCTGTGGTGAAAGGTCACCACCGTAGGTGAAATTGAAATGCTCCCATTGGGATTTGATATTTCTAGACTCTGTCTCTTCCATGTCTACACAAAAGATAAGGAGGTCCGCGCCGCGTTTGACGACCGTGACCTTCTTGGTCTCTTCGTCCACGCTTTCGGGAGATGCCGATTTCCGTGGGACCTGGTAGACGCGATATAGACGCTCAGGCGTACATTTGAGGCCATCTTCGAATGGAAGTTTGCTCTGTGATATGTCGTTTGAAATCGATACGGGGCTGCGGAGGCTAAGGGGATTGAGTGAAAGGGAGAATGCGACGGGATTTTGGAAGGAGATGGAGCGATTCCTGGTTAACTGTATGGGAGGACAGTTTCGGGACACTTCGCACATGATGATGGTGGCGAGACGTCCGCCGGAGCCGTCCCTGGGAGACAGCATGGCGCGGATATCTGAATACGCCGAATCGACCCAGCTGCGTTCAGGTGGTTTCCATCGCTGAACACGACACGTGTTGGTGATCATTTTGATCACGGCTGCTTTGGACACCTCTCGTCGTTCCTTCAGTATGGTATTCTCGATGGCAGACGACTCGAGCGTCGTCACGCAAGCGTGACTGTCGAAATACATTTTCAGCAAGGAGAACTGGTTCTGATTCTTGAACCACCACGTCTCCATGTTTCCCTCCTGGTTCTCGAGTCCAGTGATCACGATGGCAATGGGGACTTTCTTTCTGCAGATGGCGGAGTAGAAGATGTGGTAATTCGTGAGCAGTGCGGATCGGACGCGCGTTCCACGCACACAGTATACGAGCAAGTCGACGCCGTTGTTCTTGGCGAGTTCGTGGAGGAGTTGCTTGAGATATGCCTCTGCTTTCTCGGCGGGAACGGAGCCTTGAGTACCCTCGTCTAACCCTGCCGTGTCCCATATAGAAAAGTGCTGATCATCGCCTAGGTCTACCAAGTGTCGCTTGTACTCCAGCGTACATCCGAGGGCACCGCTGGAGGTTTCGCAGACCTTTTTCCCCGCAAGCAGATTGATCAGCGAGCTTTTTCCCACACCGCACTCTCCAAAGAATATGATGTTCTTGGGATGATCCTGCTCTGCTCGGTCGAAGATTGCACTTCGCACAGATAGCAAAACTCACTTGAGAGGGTTCCATGTTGATATGGTCGTCTTCGCCGATGTTCTGCTGGCAAACGGTGTTACTGCGGACGAATAATAATAACTAGAGAAGAGGCCATACTCTTCTGAGCTTCGGCATGATACGGTTTAACTGACAGGCCTTGAGGTGTGTTCAGAAGTCACTATCGCGTTCTGGCTTTTGTGATCTGGCCGCCAGCCTGGTTGGTGACAGTATAGCTTGACGAAGTCTCGGTACCTGGCACTATGCTTCCCAGGAGACAGATGGCAGTCTATATCCCTTCCGGCTTCCACGGAAATGGTTTGCGCAAGACCTAAAGGTTTGGGCGTGTTGGGTCACGGATTCCTGCTTGACGCTCATCAACTTAAGTTTGATGCCCTCGCGGCACTTCTCCCAGTCCCGTGAAGTGCTGTTCGGCACAGGTATACACGCGTATACAGCATGTTCAGGGGCCATCGCACTAAATCGGTGAGTACCATCGCTTCCTGAAGATGTCACTGATGGCGGAAGGTCGACTCACCCATTCAGCATGCCTCCCGGACGCTTATCGATTGTGCGATATTTTGAAGGCAGTGTTCTGCGGGGTGTTTGAGCGGATTAATTTATACTCTTCTGGACATTTCGCAGCGTCAAGCAGCTAGGTGAGCAAATATCTAACCGCCCATGGCGGCTTTCTGCTCATGACTCTCCGAGCCTTACTCGCTCCCTTCTACCCCCAATGATACTATAAATGTATCGATTCTTCGCATCCCCATCAAACTTAGGCCTCTTCCCCGCCACTCTGACGTTTTACGAGCTTGACGAATCTAACAGTAAGTCGGGCAACCCTGAAGACCATTGCCCCATTTCATTTACTGTAACTTCGATTGTGCGAATCAGATGCGTCGGGAAACCCGCCGAGCGGATAACCCTCCGCCTTATGAAGTTCAGCGACGTTACTCTCCCAACGTGCTCATTGTCGGTGAGACAGGTGTGGGGAAAAGCTCCGTCGTTAACCTGATCGCTGGCGAACTACTCGCCGAGGTCCATTCTGGCGCGGGTGGCTGCACGATGGAAGCCGCCTCGTACGACATCATCCTCCCAGACGACCAAGGACTCAGCCATCACATCCGCTTATTCGATACAGTCGGCCTGAACGAGCCCCATTTCGGAAGGACCGACTACCTCACGGCGATCGAGAAAGCGAACACGCTCATCTGTCAGCTCCAACGTACGGGTGGCGTTCGCCTCCTCCTATTTTGTATCCGTGGCGGCAGGATCACAGCGGTCATGCAAAACAATTACCGCTTGTTCTGCGAGATTCTGTGTCAGGAACAGGTGCCGGTCGCGTTCGTCATCACAGGTTTGGAGAACGAGACGCCGATGGAGGGGTGGTGGAAGAGTAACGAGTCGTTGTTTGAAGCGTATGGCCTTTCGTGCGCTTCGCACTCGTGCGTCACTGCAACCCGCGGACTCCATAATTGTTACGTGGAGAAATACCTCGAATCCCAGAGGACGATACGGGCCATGCTCTTGGGGCATGTGACTGGGAGTGGCACGTCGTTCCAGCCCGAACGGACGTGGTGGTTCATTGATCTGGCTGGCAGGTTGTTGAGATGGCTAAGCCAGATCAGGAGCCGGCGTCAACACGCATTGACGGTGGAGGAGCTGACTCGACACCTTCAAGATAAGTGCAAGTTCTCCCGATCGGAAGCAGTGTATTTGGCGGGTAAGATATGGGCAAAACGATTAGAAAATGCAGGCCCCGATTTCGTTAAATCAGATGATGCCTCTTCGGTTGACTCGTTGTAAAAGCGCCGCATCATCGTTGTATTTCAGATGCTCTGATTCTTTGTATTAATGGCAGTGAAGATTACTGTACAAGAAGTAATATCATTCTTTGACAGAGTGGATCATGAAACCCCTGTGTGGGGATATGAACAGCCACAGTGTAGGCGTTGCTCACAAGAAAAACCCTGGATCTGCCTCGCGTCGAAGTATGACGACGATGCCCACAGCCCTCTTACGTATGTGAGCTAAAGAAATGCCCTCATAGGTTTCTCGCCCAAAAATCTCAGCTCTCAACGTCGGATGTCCGTATACGCTCTTGCCCGAGACAGGATGCGCTCTTATACACTGCTAAAATCCGCAACTATGTCGCAGAATAGACTGATTCCAGTAAGCAGTACGTTTCGCAACAACATTGCTTAGAGCTAATTCCGTCTGGGCGACAAGATACCCACCATGCCTCACGATCCACCGCCCGCATACGACTCGCACCCTTGCAATGTGATCGTATTCGGAGAGACGGGGGCGGGGAAAAGCTCGGTGGTCAACTTGATTGCAGGGAGAAAGCTCGCCGACACGTCGCCCGATGCAGATGCCTGCACATTCTCCTCCAACTCTTATCGCGTCGTTCTTCAAAGTAACCGGCCGTTCTGTGTATGGGATACGGTCGGCCTCAACGAGCCGGAGATATCGCACGATGACTACCTTCGTGCCATCAAACAGGCGTACAGGCTTATCAGGGAGCTCGAACATTCAGGAGGCGTTCACCTCCTCTTGTTATGCACGCGCAGCAGGATAACAAAATCTGTGCAGCAGAATTACAAGTTGTTCGTCAACGTACTCTGCGAGAAGAAGGTACCTCTCGGTGTCGTCGTCACCAACTTGGAGAACGAGCCGTGCATGGAAGGATGGTGGACCGCCAACAAGGAAACCTTTGATAAATATGGCATATCCGCGGATGGACATGCATGCATCACTGCTACCCCTGGGTTCAGGGATTTATTCCTTCAAAGATACGAGGAGTCTGGAGAGAAGATGCGTAAACTTCTCTTGGAATTGACACCCCTGTCTGGCAAAGGGTGGAAGAAGGAGAAGCGGGCATGGTTAATCAACCTGTTGGGGAAAATGGCGAAGATGCTCCCTCCGCGACACGGTCACTCCGCTCGCCCGACTAGTAAGGAACTGACGGAGAAACTGATCAAAGAGTGCGGGTTTTCTAGGAAAGATGCAACCGCTATTACGACCTCCATCACTGAAATCCGTGACCAGAAGGCTCCCGGTCCGCTCTGATAAGTTTCGGATAAGCTTAAAGCATTATGAAAGTTATTCAGGTTCAAATCCATCTTGCGAAAGCTTTATATATTACCTTGACCGAGTCATGCCATTGTACTTGATAGTTTCATCTTGTCTACTAAACACATGTTTGCGCTGGGCACCAAAGTGATGATTTCAAGCTGCCTTTAGATAGTAGATAGTGTCATGTATATGAAACAAGGAACGTAGACTTACTGGACCACCCAAAATTGCGTTCCATTTTACTTGTGATCATGAGCGTGGGTGACCCGGTTGCCGCATCATGGTCACGTAGTAGGTTCTCTAATATCTTGCATGTACTCGGAGCGCATGTCAGTGGTCAGCATAATCCCGTAGGGTCCCAGGTAGCAGAACTTCGAGCGCCGCCTGAAGTAAAGTATGAAACGTCTATTGCCCACTAGCCCCCGCGTGGAGAACTTACGTTCTCCCATTGCAATTAAGTTTTTGCGGAATCTGGTAACCTGATCATCACTTGTGGCCCGACTGGCGTGATTGTGTGGTCCAACCTGTTGGAGATGAGGTCCGATTAGTCCCAAACCACTTTGGCAGGGTAATCCCTTTCAAACTTGCAGAAGGGGATTGTAAAATCGCCAAAGTGGCTGAACCCCCTACCCCCCAGGCTGCCATTTTAGGACGGGTGCGGGACCTCGTGTTCGGGATTCGCCGAACGCACACCTCTTGAGCCAGGTACGGAGGTTTCACCTGATGCTGCTTCCCAGACGAAATTGAGGCAGTATTGATATCATTTCTGAAGCCTTGAAGTCCTAGGATAACAATTTGCCTCTGATCTGCAGAGACAACCTATAAAGTATACTATTTGGTCGGACCTTCCCAAGGTTCTCAACAACGACTCGGACACATACTAACCTTCGGTTTTGCAGTGCCAGCGGGCTGGAGTCAAATCTTTTCAAGTTGTTCAAATGGCATGACCAAACGTAAAGACATCCATAACGGTTTTCATATCCGTATAGTGCTGCCATTTGCACCCTAGGAATCTGAATCAGAAACACGGCATCTGGCTCAACTTTCGGTTCAGAGTCTAGGTTATCTTCATTCGAACACGAGCACGCACAAATTCCAAAGAACACTTTTGAGGGTTTCCTGCTCTATGCAGTATTTCATGCTCTCAAACTAATCCTCGTTTGAGGAACTTTCGTCAGTATAGTATTTGCTGACATGCGGCCACCCGAACACCAATGACCCCAAGCGAGTTGCCCGGGATAATAGTGCCCACCACAGAATGAATACTACTTACCGTCAGCTGACTTAATTAAGATAGGTTTAATCACAGTTCGGTTCCCAATTGGACTTGTCTATACTAATCAACACACTAGACAGCCAGCTATATTATGGCCCAGTGACACGGCATGTACCCTTCGACTTGGTTCCCCCATTCCCTCAGCATGCTTTTCTCAGCATTGTTCATACTTCCTCTCTGTATTGCATTGTTAGTAGCTCATCTGCGCAGGAAGAAGGCTGAACGTCGACGTCTGCC
>QGOI01001613.1:0-26647 GCA_003313885.1 Boletus sp. MG55 | reverse complement strand
TGATAGATGATTTATGTGCTTCCCTTTCGCATGCGACCGCTCAAAACGCTATTCAAAGGTTGAACATGTCAAGGCACGTTATCCTGAGCTGCTGGCTAGAATCAACGAATCGAGACATGCCCTCGGAGCGTGTTGAGGCCATTCGACGAGCTCTATCTCGATTCTCTACGAATCAGCAACGACCGCAACGCAGCCCTATCTCCACAAGCTCCTTTACCACTTTAACTTGGGCGTTGATCGATATGGATAAAGAATCGACATGACATTGACAATCGGGCCTGGTCCTGATCGATCGATCGTCGGTGATCGACAGTGATCGATGAAAGGTTGAAAGACAAATTCGCGATACCTTTCGGTACAGGGGTAGGTACAAATTGTTCCGTGAGATTCATTGAATATAGTATCTATTTACTCGGGACCTTCAGCTGGCCGATTCATTGACCTCGTTCCCCTTTACTACAAGCTTTACTACATGACACTTTGCAAAATGGGGCACTGTGTAAGCCTACCGCTTACCTAGTTACCGCGCGGTCGCGACTGTTTACACTGTCTAAATCCGCACCAGTAGGCCTGATCTGTGGGACGACTGGGAGGAAAGCGCCAGTACCGACGTGACGCCGAGCGCATTATGGACTCTATCGAACTCGGATATACCATTTAAATCCTCATGAACACGTGCGCGGATGTGTCGTCGGCGTCGTGAACCACTACGTAACCCCAGCTGGGCTACGCCGGGTCTCTGACTTCGGCCTCTTGTATGCCAGTGATATACCTCTTCTGGGAGCGATAAAGATTGAAAATACATACTTGAATTGTCGAATTCCGTCCTTACGTGCAACTCCAGTTTTGCAGACTGCTTGCTCTCCAAATTCCCCTTTTGTTAATTCAGGCGGGGAGTGACTCGCATGAAGCGTTATACAACACAAGCAGCTCAGTAAATTCGAGGATACCACTATGTACAACAACTGAGCTGGTATGGCGACGCATGTGGTTAACCATAGCTAAGACAAAGGCTGCGCGAAAAGAGAGACAGATATCTTACACCGCCGAAGGATACTGGCATAGATTATATTTTTTGGGCTTTCTTTTTCCTTCTTTTTTTGTGTTTTTTTTGGAGAGTTGTAAATCTAGTCAAGAAGGAAGCGGAAGTCTGAAACGAGTCAGGTGGACACTGAATATCGGCAGGAGGTTTACTCGGGTTTCGCAGCGACCGACACCTGTCCAAGGGTGAATTGCGGAGCACCTTTGTAAGGCCAGGCGTTTTTCCCAGCACTCTGGAACCAAGGAAGCGGGGCCGGGTTCGGGTTCGGTTGACTGCTGATGTAAGGGTAGTTCTCCGTGACGTACAAAGGCCATGTCTCGCTCCCTGGAGGAGCACCCCAAGCAAGGTGCAGGATGGGGCTACATTGGGGTCGTATGATCAGTCGTCGTCGGAGTGCAGTTGAGAGAGAATGACTTACGACATGAGAGTTTCGGTTATGGCGAGCCTCCACCTCATGCTGGGTGGCGGGAACTTCTTCGAGTCACCACCGTCGCACCACGTGACGGACAGGGTGAGGTTGGCTCTGTACCCAGGACGTGCGCCAGTGAAGTGGCTGCCCGCAAACTGAGTCGGAATGTCAGCTATGCCAGTATGCCTACAGGACGGTCACATACCGCGGGAGAATTAGTACTGATGGGGCCGTTCTGGTCGATGAGTCAGCGTTGACGCGAAGGGAACGAAAGAAATGGCCCTACACCGAAGCACGTTCCGTTGGGGAAGATCTCGTTGTCGTCACATACCAAGCTCCCTGGAGAACAGATAGGTCATGCGTCAGTGTCGGTGACGAAAGGATATCGCCGTGAAAACGAACATGTGCACCCAGGCGGGATGTTCGGGTTGTCGCACTCGATGATGATGGTCCAGAAAGAGCTGTAAGAAGAGCTGTCTGGGATGCAAAGCTGGGTCGAGCAAGACCACTCCCAGCACGTCTTCCCTCCAGGCTGGCAAGGCTCCCAGTTGATGTTTCTCCAGCACGCGAGCGGGCAGGACAAACACCAGTTTTCGAAATCAGCCACTGAAATAGCTTGGGGTGAGCACTATAGCGGTGTGAGTGTGTGAAAACACGAACGGGTTGCATAATTACTCCATTGATCGCTTGGCCAGCCAGGCCATACCGGGCAGAAGCTGCGCTTCTGACGCACCTCCCCGACGAGGCAGTAGTGGTTGGTGGCATCTCCAGGAGGGTTATTCAACTCGAATGGTTTTTCGAACAGGTAGAACTGATTAGGATTTGCGACAGAGATGGTTTGATCGTTGACCGTTCCGCCGGTACCGAAGACTTGGGCCTTGAGGGCTTCCTGTAAGTAATGCGTTGGATAATTGAGAGTGCTTGAACCGACGGCGAACAGTCTGCTCTGGACATCAATGTCCGCGATGGTGCTGTGTCCGCGCAGGTAAATGTAATTGTTCTGGTTTCCAACCAGCTCGATATTGTTGGCAGTCGAATAATCCACAGCAGGGTTCTGGAGAATAGTCAAGAAGTCCTGTTTACTTAGGTCCGTACCGACGGGCTGGATGTCTGTCGTGCCATTGCCGTTAGCGCTGACGGGTGTGCAGGAACCGAAGAAGAACCGTACCAGGAGAATATCCTATGGGATCGTTGTGCGGGAAGTTATTCGTGTCGGTCAGCGAGGCTCGGGTCCACCAGCCTGTGGCTGCCGGTGTCGTGACGGGAATGGGCCCGCGATTGTTGCCTAAACTGGAATCAACCTCGGCCTTTCCAGGGGAATTCTTAGACTCCTTTAGCTGCGTCGCAGCAGGACTAGCAAAGCGAAGATTACGAGTCGAGTGGGGTTCGAAGATGACGTTCAGAGCACCCAATAATGGAGGGGTAGGGTGAATTGGCAAGATTCCGCCCTTGAACACCTGAAGTGAGAGGCCGGAGTATGGCTCAAAGAGTGTGTTCCCCGCGGGAGCGAATATGTTCAGCATCAAAATTCCGTCATAAGACGAGTCAAGCCAGGAAGTGTGTTCTCCGAAGAGCGACAACGGGGTGCGCGGTATATTGATCTTTCCACGGTCGTCAACCAAGGACACCTCCAACCCGGCGGGGACTGGTGTGCCTTTGTGCCCCTATATAAATTCAAGCGAGTCAGGATGATCGTGCGTATGTACAGGAAACAAGGATAGGCTTACGTCGAGGCGGAAAATGACCGGAACAGGCGAATTACCAATCATGCGGAGTCGAGTGGTGGCTGAAACGTGCTTTAAAGTAGGGTCTGCGACGATGACCTAGAATATAAGATATGCTTAGATCATGTTCTTTTCAGAAAAGAAAATGCGAAACTTCACGTTATAGAAAGTGTATGTTTCATCCTTCGACAAGAACTTGACGAAGTCGTCCACACCGAAGTGCTTGGGATCGAATGGCGGCATCGGTGGCAAGTCGTTGGGAACATGTTTGACAACGTTGGCGACCAAGGAGTATGTGGTTCCCGTGGTGTATTGTGGACGGAACCGCAGTGGACGGTCGGAAACGTCTATGATCCCTGAGATTAATGGCGCTCCTGAACGAGAGTGCCTAAGACACCTACATGGACCCTTGGTGTCTCCGGCCGAGATCACTGCCGGACCGGATGAGACAGGCTGCACGTCATACCATACTTGCGGCCATAGGATCAGCTCGCTTGGCAAGACCCTCAAGGAAGCGATGTAGGTCCCCCCGGAGCCATATCCCCGAATGTAAACATTGTTAACATCGCCCCCGACGATAGGCAAGCCCGTGAAACCGCGTAAGGATGCGGGATCAACCAGCTTGCTTTCAGCAGCTGTCGTGCCGTACAGTGGTATGATATCGGGAGACTATAGAACACATCAGTTTCACCACCCATTCAAGCTGAAGATGGGCGTGACATACGAAGGACAGTGCTTTGGAGTAGCGCTCCGGATGATTCAGGGCGTCGTCGTCGGGATCTGGGAAAGGACTTAGCACGACTCGGATGGTGTGGTCTAATGAAATCGGAAGTACAAACAATTTCTCAAGACCAAAGAAGTAGGATGTTTGGACATTGTATGAGTTCGAGTTATCTGAGAGATCGCGAGATGGAAGAGCAAGTTAATGTCTTGCTGACGGAGAGAGCAGAATGCACCTGTTTTTATACCTGCCAGACACCCCTATATAACATAACTGGTAATTGCCATCTGCAAACATGCAGTCACCGGGCGGTGAAGAGCGCTGTCATCAGCTGACTGACGTTTGGTAAAAACACGAGGCCTTTACATGATATCCATGTTAGATGAGTGGTTGGTTCGATAATGGGCGCATCCAATGGGAACGACCATCATGATGGGCGTGGTCGCCCGTTTTCTGCTGCGTCTATTCTGAGTGCTTGGTATGCATGTCCATGTCCATTGATGGATCGATTTCCGTAAACCCCATCCATTGTTTGCTTCTGCAAAGAGAGTAAATTCCATGAGCGTCCAGGACGTTTTTGTCGAATTGTAGACAGCGAGTTTACGTCACTTCTCGCTGCCAATATGAAGCGCTCGTATGTCAATGTTTTCCTCGGCGCGTTGGTTGTGAGCCCCCAGCGTCTCTAAGTGGCAGACAGGAAAACACACTCCAACTTGACATGTATGATCAGACGCATTGCTTGAAAATTTTCCTACCGTAAAATGTGAGTAGCACAGAAATCCATGAAATCTCACTCAACCAATTCCACGAAACCAATGACCCTAATCGTCCCAAAATTCAGGCTGACATGGTGCTTCTCATGTCGCTAATCACGAACACTGCATTGCCGATTTATGGAAAACGACGATACTCGTGGGAAGGTCGGGAAACTCTGCTGCCAGATAAGTACTCCAATATTCAGGATATCACCATCGTAGGATGTCATCATCGTAGTACCAGCGCAAATCAATGACAAGTACTGCCGCATTGACGACCCGAGAAGCACCAGTATGACACCCGTGGGAAAGTCACATATTAACATGGATTTGGGCCACTGGCAAAATTCTCATCCGAATGTGTGGGGCGCAAATGTACGATACCCCCCGTTGTTGTCGCATAGAAGCGCAGGTGATGAAAGCCAGCAAAAGAAACAGTGTCCCTTTAAATTCCATACTGAGTATCATATCCGGGTGTTTGGTAAGCAATCAGCTTTCTGAGGGATGAGCTGCGCCCGTTTCTTTTTGGAAGGACCCCTTTTTTGCCGACCGGTCAGCTCCCGAATGACCGAAGAAAGTGTCAAGCGATAATGTCATACAGTGTCTTCGCAGGTCCGGGTGACCGCTAGAGTCACTGTGCGACAACACCGGGGTATCCCTTGCGGCATACTATGTTCTGTTAAGAATTTCCAGAAGCATGTGCCGCTATCACTATGTTGAACTCGGACCGGTGCTGGCGGGTAGCCGGCAGTGGTACAACCTCCATATCCATCAATCAGAGGTGTGTTGAATGTCGAACAATGACGACACTCGTGTACTTTACAGAAGCAGGAGCATGTAAACGCTCTGACATTCCCGCGAGTATCATACCGCCGACCGGTTTTTCCTTAGATCATAACATTTCCAGGTATGAAGATGAATGTGGAATTATGTCGCAGCTTTGCAAGACTTCCCACTGCTGGTGCAAACCAATCTCATTTGACAGCCTCCTCCGAATATCCTGTTAATTTTGATCAACCTGTGGTCAACCCGCTTCTATGTGACGACAACGGAGGTATAATATTGTCAGGGGACCTCGTTTCCATCATGCGCCCATGAAGAAGTCACATCTTTGCTGGTTTTTGGAAGGTTCTGTTCTACTCGATTTGGAATTCCTGAGCCATCTTGTGATTAGATCGGTAGCGGCGCTTGCAAGCGCCAGTCCCTGACTCCCAGCCCGAGATGAGTAAGATAACTTATCATCCTAGACAACACGAACATCAAGAACTTTTCATTCGACTCTCCGACACAATTGCGATACGTAGAGTCGATGCCGACAGAGCAGTTGCATAAACCCAGAACGTCTCATTTTCATAGCCCCATACGAAATTCTGCAAACCACATATAGAGCCTTGAATCACGACCCGATTCTTACAAATGACACGAGACCATCGAGTTCGAGAAATCACAAGGTGATAGGAGAGCAACCGATGACGAGGAGACCGCTCTACCAGCATTCGAGTCTGCCTCAGAAGAGATACAAGCGAATGCGAGCGACGGCGTGGACTCACGAAGTTGTTTCCAGTGCAGCAAACGGGCTGCTGCGTGCAACTACTGCCGCCAAGCCCAACCCCGGTGATCGGGGAGCAAGTAAGCCCGACCTGACCAGTGATACCGGACGAGCTGATCCCCAGCAACCCGGCGAGAAGCGAGACGGCACTGGCAGAGACCTATCAAAGAAAAAAATCCTTCAATGTCCCTGAAGCCACCGGCTTCGACGAGAAAGGTTCCACATCCTAGACCGAGTTGCAGCACTGGATGCTACCCGTATCACACTGGCTACCCCCGCCGCCGCGAGCTTCAAGGGCATTCGGAGCAGCGGTGACAGTCCCAGCGAGGGCAATAGCGGAAAAAAGAATAGTAGAGGGGCGAATGAACACGTTGATGTGTTTCACTCGAGAGAATTGGGGTTCTTGCTGATCAGCAACAAATCCACCCACATTTTGTACCTTGAACTCCCCCTCCCGTACCCCTCAAAGTACCGCCATGCCCGCTGGAAAAGAGCGGGACTGAACGTGCGATGACGGTAGAACAAGGTACCTCACATGCATTGCCGTCGAGGCATATTGAAAAACCATTACATATCTGACAATTTTCGTCTGAGCGGTGAGTCCAGTTCACACACAACCAGGGGAAAGCGGGGAATGTGAAGCAGAGACACGCCAGCAAATGCCAGCGGTGAAAATCATTACAAGTCAACGCTGATCGTTTTACCACAGTTATCCCTGACATTGGGTATCAAAGACTAGCTCGGGTCGTATCGTTATGTGAACAGTCATGTCAGGGAGGCACAGGAAGACATATGGTCACCCATGGCAGGAACAACCTTGACAGAAAGCGTCTTGCAGTTCGTTGGAGCACAGTTGGCATGCGATTGAGACACGGCAAAGTCAGACTGTGATCTATGGTCGTAAAGGATTGAAGACACTAGACCGGCTTATCTTCCTGATCCATGAAACCGGGAGCATCAGCGGTTATGATGACTCGGCGGTCGAGGTCAACGTCCTGAAAGCACGGAATGGTCAAGCGGGGTACGTCACAAAGGTCGCTGTGTCGCCGACCCATCAACCCCATCATTCCATTCGGCGGTATAAATTCCGAAGGTCTGTGCATCATACCCCCCTGCTTGAATACTTTCAAGGAGATGGTCTACAAAATGCACTTCTTCAAGGCGATGCATGACGAGATGTCCTGAGGTAACGTCAAGTACATTAGCATCAGGGTCACAATCGCATTGAAAGATGGGCAGGGAGAGCGGCCATCCATTAACTCATCCTGCAGTGGGGCGTCCGAAAGGTCCAAGAATGATATTTTTCAGGCATGGCATTTGCTGAGAGCTGAGTATCCTGACGCCATGTAGCAGGGTCACATACCCTATGCAGACACCCCAAATAACATGCCAGGGAGGTATATACGTCTTCCAATGGATGTCATGATTGCTGGAACCAGCAGCGGGGTTTCTCAAAGTAAAGTAGAGGGGAGAATGATCCTCCTTGGCGTAAAGGCCTGAACACTATCACAAGCGCCACGGGAAAAGTCGCTAAGAAAATAGTGCGTATTAGCAGCGATGAATGGAAGCTGCCAGCGAAGCTGTGCAAAATGGCGGTAGCACCAAGCCAATCACCTGAACTGGAGACCTGGAGTATTTGGTAGACAATCGGGAGGGCAAATGCAACGAAAGTTGTACGGGTGAAGGACTTAATGATGCGAGGACTACAAGGAGGTGAAGATCGCGCTTCAGAGTATAGGTGGGGTGGAAACCCCAGTCATCTGCGTTTTTTCCGGCCACCGTGAGACAGGTAGGCTCAAGCAGCGAGGAGCGGGCGGTGAGAGGAGACTAGAGATTCTGGAATCTGTGCTACTTTAGCAGTCACTCCACACAGGACAAAAGGATTGCCGAGGAGGCCGGATAAGCGTAGAAATGTCAAACACTGGGTGCGGAAGATCAGCGAGGAGTATACCACCGCGCCGTTTGGCTTGACGCGGTCAGACCTGCTCACAGACATCAAAAAATTTCCTCACGTCCGAAAAGTAGCCCCATGGGCAACCCTGTAGCTGCGAGAGTAAGGAGGATGGATCTGACTAACATGTCTGGATTTCATTCCGAGGTGGTCAGGACAGGAATGCCGAGGACATTCCATTCCTTACTCGCATCAATAACAGCACTACTCGAACAAAAAAAGGAGGGTACTAGCTGTGATTTCTCCATTTGGTATGTTTTCATGAGGGTATATGACCTAGTTCCATTGAGCGCGAACTAGGCGCAAATTAACCAAACACTAGCGTACGGAAATTGGATTGACCAGATTCCGGCCATCCGCAAGCCGGTCCAGCTTGAATGCGGTCGTGGTCGCGTCGAGCGTCGTAAAGCAAGTAGTTTGTATGTGGGTTTTGAAAAGCAACACGGTGTTATAGTAGTACACTAGAGGCAAGGCAGCATTTGTGAGGTGGGAAACGAAGATGTACCTTGCTTGACGAGGTTTCTCGCACCCCGACAATTCGTGAGAACTGACTGACCGGATTTTTCCGAGTTGGAGTTTGAAGCTGTGAACCCTACTTCTCTTTACTTACGACGAATGAGATTAAGAAAGGTCATTGATTGACGCATCCCTACACAGATCTCGCCCCATTTCCTTCCACCATCCACCATCTTCGTGTCTTCTCGTTTAAATCATTAATCCTATCATTCTCTGCCAGCAACTCTGCACGATGTCCCTTCTTGAAGCTCGTCGTCGAAGTCTCATAGCATACCCGTACCCAAATATGGTAAGTCGCGGCTTTGAGCTCGAGCGCTCGTCCCGTCGCTTGTCCACCATCCCGTCACCACCATCATTTGTGCGCGAACGTGGATGCACGTACCCCAACGCTATTGTTGGAGCGCGTATGTCCACGTTCGCGCAGACTTGCTCCTCGTCCTCTCGCTCTTCCCTCGTCGTCCCCATCTCACCCTCGCCTCACCTTCCACCCCAGCAACGGCGCAACTTGAACGTGGTCACCACTCATGCCGTCGCCCTATCCCTACTAGTGTCGCGAGGCGCAGTGGCCCGGCGTATACTACAAGCTGCCTTTCAAGTAGGAAGAATGTGAACCATATTATGACCAGACCTTTTGCATCGCCCAGAGAGGAGAGACACTATTTGAGGATTATCCTTCCTCCTATTCAGGATCCCACTCGGGAAGTCGTCATGGATCTCAGGATGCCGTCATCCCATGATTATCATCACGGCTCACAAAGTTCCATTCAAGATGCACCTTCACGAGAATAAATTACCGCCTTGTGTAATGAGGTCAAGCGCCTTGCTGAAGCTGCCCGTCAACGTTTCAACCTTGGGGACGCAAGTTAGGCTCACTGAGTGAAATATGATTGACATTGACGTTCATCGTCCCAAACGACGAAAGTAGCAGCGTGGCTTGCGAGTTCATAGCATCATGATTGCAAGGGCAACGGGTGTAACTACGTATGCACGAATGATGATTTACTTGTTCGCTCTCACCACCATCTCTTCCAAAGTGATCGCCAGATACTGATCTCCTTCCGGGGCCCACACCGCGTCGTCCTGAACGTAAATCAACACTCCTCCCTTACCGTTCGGTCCTGACACCCTGAAGAGCGGCATCCGCGATGTTTCATGTGCACGCCCTGTCGGCATGAACAGTAGATTATGCTCTGCAGCGAATTCTTCCACGATGGAGCGGAAGGTGATCTCGTGCGTGCGAGAGGACAACGTAGCGCTTTTGGTGGTTCCCTTGGCGGTCTCCTTGGTGGTCCCGGTAGCGGCGGCAAGCTCCGCCTTTGGGTCAGGACGTCTCAGCTTCGTGGGTGCATCAGTGCCCAGTTCGATCGCCTCGTTCATCAACTGTAACCCCCTCGTGAATCCCTTCTGGACACCCTTCAAAGCCAAGACATCCTCCGCAAAGACACTCTTCCAATACCCGTACCACTGAGCGACCTCTTCGAAACTCACGCGTGGTTGGATAAGCCAGATGTACAGCACGTCGAGCCATTTGGGGAAGAACTCGGCCTCCAGGAGTTGGCTCATAACCGAGCCTCGGAGGAGAGAGGACCAAGGGAGTACGACCTCAGTGAGTGGCCGCATCTCTTGTGCGCGCGGGTTAACGCGAAACTCCTCGCGGAGATGGGATACTAGCTTTGGAACGACATATTTCAGTAAGAGATTATCCCATTCGGACACGTCGAAGACGTCCCGCCATACGGCAAGGTCTTTGAAAAGACCATCGGTTGCTCCCCAGGACCGCAGCATAGATTTCACCTTCCTACGTGCGTCATCAAGGACGGTCTCAACACGTAGACCAAGGTGAGGGAGCCAAGGAAACACGAGTGATTGAAGAGAGACGGTGCTACGTTTGAGGTTCCATTCTGAGACAGCCTTGGCGAGTTTTGGAAGGATAAGTTGATCGAGCATATTGTCGCGTACAAAGGGAGGGAGAAAGGAAGCCCATGTCTCGTAAAGCTTGATCGCGGGTGAGGAATCGCAGGGATTCCATTCGTTGTTAATGGACGTCCGCACTTTGGGAAGCCAGATATTCCAAAGAAGTGATTCGAAAGGTGTCATAGGTCGTTCAATGATGGGAGGCGAAGCAGCAACCCCAGCTCCGTAGAGGCTAATTTGGGTTTCTGGGGAAGGCTCAACGAGATTAACTTTAAGAGCATGCTTCCAAGTGCGGAATGTAGAAACGAGGGTGGATGGATCGAGAAGGGGATTCCACTGTGCTACCACCCGTCGAACGGTTGGAGCAATGGCAGCGACAACGATCTCATCTAATCGATACCTGTCAAATTCTGTGGGGAATTGAAGGAGCTTGAAGAAAAGTGGTGAGAAGTCATCCAGGGTAGCGTCATACACCGAAGCGAGCTCCCTAGACTTGGTGTTGATCTCATCCACTACAAGAGACAGTTGCTGAAGCCGTGAAATCACTGCACGAATGGGTTCGTCAGACTTCTTCGTGGAGAGATAAAGCCGTGGAAACACGTACACTCGGCCTCTGTGGCAACTTTCTTCCGCAATAGAGCGTCCTCTTCGGCAATAAAGCGTTTACGCTCTTCAAGAGCCTTGGCTTCACGTGCGAGCCCGTCAAGATCTGTCTTACAGGCAGTTGCAATGAGTCGTAGATTATGTCGAACCTCCGGTATTCGAGTTGGATCTGTCGAGGGTGTCCATGATGCCATGGAAATTTCGGCCAATGAAGCCAGCTCGCGTGGCTAAGAACATGTATGTCAGTAAATGAGGGAGCCAAAACATCTTGATACTGACCTCCCGTCCGGTAGCATCGATAATTGGTCCAACACTCGGGGCTGATGGTTCTTGTCCAGCTTCTGCCACGATCTGTTCATATGTCTTGTGCTCAACCCTGGTCTTGACCTTTCTTGGCTGCTTCCACGCTTCTGACCGCTTCTCCTTTACCTCCTTTGCCTTCCTGACGGTAGGCGGTAACTCTTCATCGTCGCTAACAATTTCGCCCCTCCTCCTGGCTTCCAATTTGGATTGCTCCGTCTTCTCCTTGAAGCCCTTGTAGGCGATACCAACGTTCTTTGGCCGCAGTTTGCTCTCGATGGGGATGACGATACCCTCTCCGCCTGCACCAAGACCAGTACCCGCTTTCCAACCCATCTTGGCGAGCATTTGCGCACCTAGGGTGCCTCCTATTTTATGAAAGTGCGCTTGTTCATGAGAGGGAAGGGGAGTGCTGCGTTGAGAGCTGGGACCAGATGAGGACTCGCTGCGAAGGAAAGCACGTTGCGTCCGAGCAGCGCCAAACGAAGTGGGCAGGTCAGAGAAGGTGGAAGCCCCTAGACCGCGTTTCGTCGGTGCAGGCGCGACGATGGGTGGCTCCGGTTCCTTTACTTCTTCATCCTGAACCTCGTCCATTGAACTATCCGAACCCCCTTCCTCAGTATCCGTCCCATCGACCGCCTCATCTGCCACCTCGTCATCCGTCCCATCGACTGCTTCATCCTCCACCACACCTTCCGCCTCCTCATCGTCCGTTTCCTTATCCAACTCGACCTTGTCTCCTGATACGAATGCAGGGGCCTTTGTCCAGTCAGTTTTCTTTTGTGTTGTACCACCTCTCCGACCGTACCCTTCGTCATCACTGTCGTCCCCAAAGATGCCGTAGATAGCGTCTTCTTTCTCATCCCTTCGTCTTCGTTTGTGCCGGTAAGGGTCCTCGAAAAGCGCACGCTCATCCCGCGCGTCCGGGTCATTGTTGTTTATTTGAAAATCAGCTTCTGAACCCTCAGAAGCACCCGAGTCGGAGTCACCGTCGTCGAGAAACTGGCGTTTTCTGCGACCCATGATCAATGATAAGAATGAAGATGGAGGAAGTAGGCAAGAGGTGACCGATGTCAACGACAGAACCTTTTTCTGCGCCCACAGAATACTATGAGAGCAGGATGTGTCCTTACAGGCCCATCAGGCTACTCAAGTCACGGTTCTATTTCGACCAATACTGGATTAGGTAATCAAACCTCAAGTAGTGGCAAAGACTGGTGACTACCACTGACCAGACCTGTCTAAGGGGCAAACCGTCGACCCAGACAAAACTTGAGGCTCTTGTGGTATACGGTAAGACGAGATTTTGAATTATGCTATTCAAGGAATGTAATAAAAAATACAGCCAAGCCCAGTGTATTATTACCATATAATATTATAGCATCTCATAAAGTATTAGTTACCACCCCCCGGGCTCCGAGTCGTCGTAGGTTTGCCTCAATCTCAAGCAACATACGGTCGCACACGCAAAGGTACCTTGCATCCTACCTCACCCACAATCTTTGGTCGTGGAAGCACACCTGTCCCGATTTCAATCTTGGAATCGACACCATCACGCAATTCAAAGACAAAGCTCTTGACGAGCACCGTCAACACCGCCTACAAAAAGTAGGCCGTCAAAAATCAATGTCCACCGCACACAGTACCGACTCACCTTGAGCTCCACCACCGCAAAGTTCTTTCCCAGACATATCCTCGGTCCGTCGGAAAATGTGAGCAAGTGCCGATGTCCTTGAATTTCTTTGGCCTTGGCAGGCACCCTATTTTGATCGCGCGCGGCGTCGAGCCATCGACTTGGCCGGAAGACTTTAGCGTCCTCACCCCAAATCGTGACGGAGCGATTCATCGATTCCATTGAAACGGCGACGAGGGTGCCTTTGGCAATCGTCAGGCTCTCGACGAATGAGCCAGATTTGGTACGAATGGGTTCGGATAGCGGGATGACGTCGTCTTCGATGGCCTGTGGCGTTGTCAAGTTATCTTCAGTCACCAGAACGGTATACAGTAGAGTACATGTAGAGAGAGAGGAGTGGGTGCATACCAGGCGTGTAATCTCGGTGACAGGTGTGTGGACGCGGAGGACTTCGTGGACGACGGCGTCCAGATAGGGAAAACCGTTAGCAAGTTGATCGTACGTTGGGTCTGCGCCATGCTCGAGAAGCTCGTTTCGCAGCTTCGTCTGGATGTCCGGGTCCCGCGACAACTCGAGCAGTGTCCACTAGGAAGGAAAAGGGGTGAATTGATGTGCCAAGAACGCACAGATGTGATTTACCGTCAGGCTAACTAGAAGCGAGAATATGATTGAGCCAGGTTGCGTTTACGAAGATACGGAGAAATAGACTACGTACTGGAAGTCGTTTCATAGCCTGCTATGAGCACCACTTTCATCTACAAAATGAGGTTTGTGGTGGACCTCTTAGTGGAGCAAGACGCATTTACCTGAGCCATGACTTCGTCTTTTGTCAAGTGGAACTATGAATCGCCACTCGCACCCTTGACTTTTTTTTTTCAAATTGTACAAGTCAGGCAAATGCTCGGAATTGATCACGTACTGAGCAACCCGATAATAGACCTCTCTTCCTGGCTCCCAACCACACCCATCTCCAACTCTTTCTGTGTTCGGGCGAGCAATACATTCAGGATCTCTTCCATTGTGGCACTGAGCTTCCTGATGAGCCTGGTGCGTGACGTAGGTACCTGCGCGAGGAATGGGAAAACTTGCGCCAAGAGAAGAAGGCGCTTATTGAGAGCCGAGGAGCGAGGGGATGCGCCAAATGTGTCAAATACTTCGGTGACGGATGCACGCTTGCCTTCGAGCGCGCCAAAATTGTGAGAGAATCCTGTGAGACCAATGGTATCGAGTCTGCCACAGTAATTATAAACATATGGTAAGAAGGTAGGGAGAAGCGTACGATATGTGATTCATCCTTCAACATCTGCAAGTCAGTGCCAGGTTATGAAGGTACAGAGGGCCGTTCCACGGAACGCACCAGTTTTGGACTTCAACGAGAGCGTTGTCCTCACCGCTCGACTCGATGAAAACATCCCATGCTCTTTTCGCCTTTAAAGCAAATGTACATTCACGTCAGACAGGGGCCACGATCCATACGATGGCGATCTGACCTTGTATGCTGATTCGTAGAAGATGGGTGTCATTTGCCGAATGGCAGCGACGGTGAAAGCAGGATTCAAAGACTTGCGTTGTCTGACGGAGTCGGTCAGTGCTTCCTCCCGGGAATGCGTCTAATCATAGAAATACCTTTTATGATCCTCTCCGTGGGCCCATAACAAACCTTTCCCAAACTCGATCCGAGCATCAGTCACACTGCACAACACGAGGAACGCCATCGACGACGTACGAAATTCATGATTAATCGCTTGTTAAACGGGGTCTGAATATATGTCGATGTTTCTTTGGCATAAAAATGTGCAATCGCCTTGGTGTCACACAGGACGACCCTCTTGCCCCTCAGGGGCGACGGGACCATGTATACGGGACCATATTCCTGCGCCCACGCTTCGTATAGGGCACCTGAGTCCTGGGCATCGAGGATGCGCTTACCGACACCGTAGAGAATACTCTCGCTATGTGGTCCTCGGAGCTGGGTGGTGTGGAGTTGCTGACGGGACGGGCGGAGCCATTGAAGGAGGGTCCAGATTGTTGTACAAGCGACGGCGGTATCGAATGCATGCCACTGATAGGGACGAAGGTGGGTCAGAACGGTGTCCAAAACTTCCGATGCCGCCCGAGTCGTGGATGACAGGACATCGAGTGACATGGTGGACGATACTAGAGCGTGTCAGTGGAAACAAAGGAGCGACGTGTCGACTGGGTACAGGGCGGATTTGTTCGATAAGAAAGAAGGGTGAAGCGACGGACCACTAGTAGGATCATCATTTATATCGGAAGTCACAACTTGAATATATTACCTGGTTTGAATCCGTCGGGGATCGGAGTTAGTAGCGAGATCGGCAATCAGGATGCGAGTCATAGTAGGGCCAATTTGGAAGTTAGTCTGGTGACCAGACCATGTCACGACATTTAGACGGTCTGGTAAAACAGCTGCTACATTGCATGACCGTGCTGCTCGACAGACGCTACAACCCGGTTGCCTGAACTTTTACTTCTTGTTTCCCGTTTTGCTGATATAGTCGTTGCTACGTCAAGACGCGACCGTATTCCCAGTGCTTGTTCACCCGATCATTCAGTTCCACCTACGAGTCGTGAACGTTAATCTCCGAGGGGTCTGCTGGTTTTTGTGATTGGTTACGGTATGATACATGCACGAATGAACGAGTCTATGCAGAATACTCCAATTTGGCTGAGCGAGAGAGATGGAAATTTTCAGAGCGTCGAAAAGAAGAGTGGTTGGAAATGACATACTCTCGTGTTTCTTGGCATCGCTGACCTTCCGTGCAGCTTTGGTGAGATCCTCTTGGACAATATACTCACTGAAGAAGTTTTGGTCAGTCAATGGAGCACGTGAGGAGGGAGAACGCACCGGTCATCGCGAATAGCGAACATGCCCGCTTCCGTAACGACATTTCGCAAATCAGCACCGTTAAAGCCGTCCGTAAGCTGTAGAAGGGAGCACTTGTATCAGTTTCTCTATACATACGTAACAGAAGCACGTACCTTCACTATAGCCTCGTAGTCAATTTCACCACTCTTGTTCACTGGCTGAGCATGAATTTTCAGAATCTCTGATCGCGCCTGTTCGTTGGGAAGTGGAATTTCGATCTTTCGGTCCAGACGGCCAGGTCGCAAGAGCGCAGGATCCAGGGTATCTGGTCGATTCGTCGCCATAATGAGCTTCGTCCGTCCAAGTGAATCAAATCCATCCATTTGGTTAAGTAACTTGATAATGTCAATTAGCATCCATACTATGGCCCCCTCGGCATGAAGCACAAAGGTCCACTTACCTCCATCAGAGTTCTCTGGATTTCTCTGTCCGCGCTCGTCCCTTCCGAGAACCTCCTGCCCCCAATGGCATCTATCTCGTCCATGAAAATAACACAAGGCTCGTGATCTCTAGCATATCCGAACATCTCGCGGACAACTCGAGCTGATTCACCAATGTACTTGTCAACGATAGCAGACGAAACGACTTTGAGGAAATTAGTTTGGAGGGTAGCTGCTACCGCTCGAGCCAGAAGTGTTTTGCCCGTCCCAGGAGGGCCATAGAGAAGGACTCCCTTTGGGGGTTTGATACCCACGCGGAGGAAGAGTTCAGGATTAAGAAGGGGAAGTTCAATTATCTGACGTTGCGCATTGATAACGAACCCATGGACCAATGGATGGTGAGGACATACCTCGCGCAACTCGCGGACTTGTTCACCGAGACCACCGATACCCGCAAACGACGCTCCTCCTGGATCTTCCAAACTCATTTTGTAAACTAGAGGGTCAACCTCTCGTGGAAGAATACGCATAATGGTGAGGGTCGTCATGTCTAGAGATACACGGGTCCCTGATTTAAGCTTTGCTGCTGACAACGCAGGGCGGTACGAAACGACGTAGCGAGGTCCCGAAGATGCCTTGACGATGACTAGAACAAAGACATATATTGATGAGAGGGAGAAATGACTATTGGGATAGTCTTACATCTCTCGTCGTCGAGCTGTTTCATGACTTCACCGATGATCTGACCGACCGACTGGACAGCTTTGATGTCATTCTCGGTCTGTGCAAAATCCTTCTCCAACGCCTTCAACGAGAATCGTACTACATTCAGTCGGGGGTCAGTCTAAACGCAGACCGCAATACGTGAAACATTGACTGACGATTCTTCAAGCTTTGACTTATATTGTCGTGCGTCCGCATTTTCTGGGAGAACTTTAAGCATGTACAGAACGACCCATGAAATAGCGCATACCTCACGATAGCTTTTGAGAGCATCCTTTCTTCGTTGATCTATCGCGCCAGACGATGTCGAAGCCTGTGTGTTGTCCATGGTGGTGATACAAGGATTGTACAAGGAGATGAGACGCGTGAGGGGGACGCGTCACTGCAAACAGGATTCAGTAATCATATCGGGCCGTTCCGGCCCATTAGACATCGGCCTGGTGGTCTAGTAGTATGATTCCTTGTTAGGGTTTCCTGAATCGAGGAGGTCCCGGGTTCAATTCCCGGCCAGGCCCAAATGCTTTTGTGTTATTTTTTATCCTTATCTTTTCGCTCCAATTTCTCGGGTAATATGCAGAGTTCACTGGAGTGGTGTAGAATTCGAGAAGTGTGCGCGTGCACTCCGAACATGCGAAGAGGTAACAACAACAGCGAGGTGATGAGTCTATTATCACCTGATTGGCAAGAAAGGTAAATATGTACGACGTATCATTACACCTTTGCGAATATTTTGCCAGTGGGGCCTTCTGACTCGTGGGTTCTAACTTCTAAGCTTCAAGACTCGTCCAGGACGAGCAACCCAATCCTCAGCGTTTCATCTAACATCGTTTTTATGCACTCCTCTCCCCAAGCCGTAGCACCCTGACGTCACAACAGGTTAGGACGACGTACGAGCAATGGACAGCAATCAAGCAGTAAAGATAGCACGTCAAACGACCCACCTGGATTTGAAAATGAAACTCTGAATGCAACGTCCACATGTGAACGGTCCTGTAGTAAGGCGAAAAAAGGAGAGAAGCGGTAAGACCGTGCGGAAGCGGGAACAGCCATCGTCAACGCCTTACATGTAATTCCGAAGCCGAGTTCCGAGGCATAGACTCCCAACAGTGATCTTCCCATGTTTCACCCGCAGCTTCCTCTCCACCACGCCCAAATTGTTAAACGCGCAACACCATGGGGCCATCTGTGCTTCCGCCTCGCCCGCAGGCGGAGTTTTGTCGTTCGGCTCCACTCCAGTCGGCGACATGCTCGCCACCACGGCTAACAGATGAGGCAGACAAGGATCGGCCAGATATCTATCGAAACGCTCCTGGAGCATTTTCGTCGTTATGATCAGTCTTCCCTTCTCGGTGCGTTCCATCAATGGCCGAGCCATCGAGAAACGCAATGGCATCATAGTAAAAGATGATATGAAATGTGTCCTCGGGTCGACGGGTGGCTTCATGTAGCGTTCAAGGGAGATGCTGAAGAAAGTATCGAGGTTCGAGTAAAGGATTATGAACTAGTCAGGCAAATCCAACGTGGAGGTAATTGGTAATGTGTTGCTTACACTGTCACCTCAGATGAAAAATCGACCTCGGTTGCTGCCTCAGGGATCGGATTCATCTTGAACTGTGCCAAACAATGTGCGGCATGGAATAATGTCGTAACGGAAATCCCAAGCCTTTTCGTCTCTGCGACAATCGCAGCCGTTTCTGACTCTGATACAGTTATGGTATACCGGAACACTGGGTCGGACATGTTCAAGGGTCGGGACGGGGGTGCCAGGGTGTGACAAGGCTAGATTTTGGTTCAGATCATTGTTCAAACTATCAAGGGGGAAAAGGAAGGCCGAGAAGAAAGACTGGGGGTTGGGATCAAACCTACCGAGGTCCGAGCGCCCTGCTCCTCGAGCTCCCGCAGGAGCCTTGTCCCGGCTATCTCCCATTCTTTAGATGCCCCCCCTATCGCAGTAATCGGATCAACGGGAAGGTTCCTCCACTCTTCCGAAGGCTCGATTCTGACGTCCACACCCTCACCAGATATCCATTCGCACATTAGGTTCAGTGCATGGAGTGCGGGCCCCGCGTCGATGATGGAGTGAGTGCCATGGAAGTATAGGCCACATTCCTTGCTCTCGTCCTCGCCCTCTTTCGAGGTCGTAAGCAGGTAAGCCCTGAGAATGGTGGTAGTGCCATTTCCGTCTGCGTAGGGGAGTCGTTTGAGGTTGATGCTTTGAATGAATTGAGATGCATTGATCGATGCTCCTCGTTCTTCGACGACAAGAGCCAGATTGAGCCATGCTTCGCGATCAGCGGATGGGGTGTACACCCATCGTGGAGATACGACATCCTCTACGGTGCAGGCTATGATAGGACAAATAAAACTTGGACACGGAAATGGGGGTTAGCCTCATTCTCAGATCAGGTGCTCGTAAAACAATATATATATACATCCTAGTGAAAGTGTTCTCACCGAAGTTTATCGAGAGCTCCGCGAGTACGATCCTTTAGCTCTTCTACATTCAGTGAAGATGTAAATTTGATGCCGAGGCAGACTTCGCCATCACTGTGAGCAAGTGATGCGCCATGACCCTTATCACGTCGATGAACAGAGAATTACTTACGCATCAAAGGTATTCCAATGTCTTTGCATGGCAAGCTCAGAGCCGACCATAGGTCTGGTATAATGGGCGCGATCAATCTAATGGAGATACGGAATGGAGTAGGGACTGACCGAGTATACACAGGGGGATCACGATGGGCATCAAAGACCCATTCTGTCGGAAGGGGAGGTAAAACAGTTTGCCCCGCTGCCCCTGCAGACTCGCTGGGTCCCAGACCAGGAGGTAAACCGGACATCTGGAGGTGGTTTCATTCAGTCCAGTCAGAGGACGAACTTATAGGACTGCCGGTATCATAATAATGGTGTGTGGCGGAGAATTTCGTCAGGTGGCTGGTTAATGATCGATGATGGATAGTAGCCCGAGTGCCATGTTCGGACAAGTATTGTCATACCGGTGAACAAAACGGATCGCGGCGCGCCAGCTTGCCCATTAATATTCGGCGTTATCGTACCAGGTTTGCAGTGTGACTCTCGATTCTGGACGGGACAGTGTTCATTGTCTGGTGACTTTGAATGGGGTGACCCGGTCCCGCTTGTCGTGAAGGTGTGTAGCCTGAGGTGGCTACCGTTTCCGCCGCAGGGGACAATTCGTCGAGCCCGTGTTGTCACCTTTTCGGGGGCGGCTTAGCAATTCAATTACTAATTCCGAGTATCGATTCTTGACAGCTCCATGTCAGGACGCGATGGTTTGCTTCTGTTCATACAGCATGAGTCGGAGTCTGCTGCATGACGGAACATACTTGATATTGCCAGTACGACTCGCATGATTAGATCTCCATCGAGAATGGAGCTTGTTTGACCCCAAACAGATGTCATCGATTCATCATTGATGGATTTAGATGGATTTCGTTTCTTTGGGTCATACAACCAATTCAGAGGAGGTGGACTGAGGCTCTAGAACGATCATGGCATGTGGATTCTCTGAGTTATAACCATGGAAGTTAAAGACCCCTTTTTCCTCTGGCAATTACATTAGAAGGCTACCCGAGTTCATGGTTCTCAATTACTAGACGCTTGGTTTTCAACTGTGTCGACCGTCGTTCGAATGTTTCAGATTCAATTATTTCGAGAGCTACTGTGTGCCGAGCTAGAAAGTGTGATCACTGGCGATCGATCACGGTGACATACTCCACGAATCGAAATTCAAGCCCAATTAGCGGTATCATACAAATATGACTACGTTCCGGTGTGGCTGACAAGGAACCGATACAAGTCGTCCGCGCTCCACAGCATTAATGAGAGAAAGACCCGACAGGACGAAGAAAACATGTCAAAAATGGAAAAATCCCTTCTTCTTTTTCTTCTTCTCATTGTCCGCTAGGGTCATTCCTGTACTGTTGACCGACGTCGAGCTGGCAGCATACGACGAGCTCGGGCTGGGCTTAGAGAGCTTCCCGCTGTGGGCAGACGAACCAGAATCCTTTGGTACAGCAAGTGTTGGACGCTGTCGGGGAGTCGCGTCAGGGGTGAAGTATTTCTGGTCATAGTATTCTTGGTAGGATTGGTGGGCACTGTTCGTCAATATTCCGTTGGGTACCGCACGCGATCCAACACCACCGAGTTCCAGAACTTTGAGATCGTCGATGAATTGCCGAGGGGTGGTTGTATGCGTTGATCCTAGTTATTTTTAAAATATCTCTGCTCAGCACCAGAGGAAAACACCAAGCATGTGTTGCACACACCAATGTAGACATCTTTGTTAAGTGGTCCAGCCAGCGCATAACATTCTCGAATCTCTGAATATGTCATGCCACCGGCCATGAACACGATTACTCGCTGGCGATTATCGACTGGCGCATTTGATCGGGCTGCTTTGTGCCAACTTGGCTTTGCACTCCGAAGAGAGGAAGTGTGCATTGGCGCCACTGGACTCTTGCTCGCGGCGGGAGTTGAGGCAGATGGTGCGTCCTTGACGTAGGGGAAGAGGGATGTATCGAGCTTGTTGTTCACATGATCCTAGGGAATGTTGGTTAATAGGTTCAGAGAAACAAGACAGACTAATGCGTACTTCGATGACTGTGCGGATGAGTGGCTTATACCGAGATAACTCATACTCTTCTTCTTGAGATGGTTTTTGTTTAATCTTCTTCTTCGTGTCCTTGTCTGTAGGGCCCTGGCATACGGTACTCCGTTAGTAAGGACCAATGACACGCAGCTCACGGCAATATAACCCACCCTAGTTATCCGCACGCCGAGATGTGACAACGAATTGACAGCATCTTGGTCTGCCATACCCAGTCGAGCATGCTGATATAGTCGTCGACGATCTTCATCGGGAACGCCATCGCGGTGCATAATGTAGAGAGCAACCATGCGGACTTTGTTGGGGTTTCTAGAAATATCAAAGAACGTCGACACAAACAAACCAGGGAGGAGTTCAGAACCCTACATGATATCCCGACCATCCAGGAGTGGTACCATCTCCTCAACCAATGTTTTTGGAGATTTTCCTTCAGCAGTCATTCCGGTCGCGCAGCACTAAACGAGAATGACTGAGACCAAACAACAGTAACATGTGAAACCGGTGGTACCTGTTCGACATTGGCAACCTGTGACAGCTTATCCTTCTCAAAGGTACCCATGCATTCTTGGGCCATATTAAGATGCAGCGAGAACTATTATAACACCATCGATTCATGCGATTTGCCAATGGTACGAGCACTTACCTTTTCCCGTTGCTCTTGGTATTGAGGTAGGTTTGCTAGCATGTCTTTCATGTCGTTCAGACTGGCGGCTCCCTCTCTGCGACAGCGTCGGCAGCGGCAAACATATGCACCTCAAGTTGAACTTACCCTTTGAACCCGGCGTTCTCTTCCATAAATTGATTAAAGTCTGCCATGAGCTTATCGATAGCTTCCCGCATGTGCATGTGTCTCACAGTCGTCCATACTGTATCTGCCTCGGAAAGAACGGCTGTTTTGTCTTCGTACGCGCCCAGAGAAGACTGAAATTTATAGCTGGAAGTGCAGGATATGTCAGCAACCCACAGACTACCCACAAGAACGTACGTGTATTTCGTTCCGTCCTCTATTGGCAACAAGTCGTTACACATAGCCTGATATGTGAATTCGTGAATCAACGGTGCGACAACATCCATCGAACGATCAGTGATGATCAGGGTACCCCTCGGTCGAGGCGGGTCCGAAGGTTTCTGGTTCATGCGTGGATGAGACACGACATCAGCTCGAGTAATGCCACGATGAATGCTTACAGGGAATTCAGGATTGATACGCTTGTGCTCGTCCAAATTTCGCTGTACCATGAACGCCAACAATTTGGTTACAAACTCTGTGTCCGCAGACTCGTATGCACGTGCAACGTCACCTCGGGCAAGGTTGGTTCGCCATCGGTTGCTTCCTTCGGGAGGGGGAGGTGCACGAGTCTGTACATGAGGCTGGAGTGGGCCCAACGGCAGGTGATGGGAAGGTAAGTAATATCGAATGTACGGAAATTCATTGAGGGTGATGCATAGGTTTGTTATCTATGCGTGTTCCAGATTAGATCGGCGAAGGGAGCTGGAAATACTCGATGCGCACCGTCTTGCTCAAGAACAAGAGCTCTTCTTCCAAACGTGATCGGGTCGTTTTGAAAGCAGCCTCATTTCGTGGCGGGCTGTAAATATTGAAGAACAGACTAGGGGAGTTGAGGGAGAAGGCTTGAGCTTCCACCGCTGCAAACGAACGGATGCACTTGATTAACATGAAATCTGGAGAGTCTGGGCCCGAAACTACACTCACCCCAAAAGTTCAAAAAGAGTTCCTGCAAACCGCGAAGGAAGGGCTCCGCGGGAGATGAAGTTAGACGTTGAAACAGAGGTTCGGCGAGACCTGAGACGAGTCACGTTGTCTGCACCGTGCTCCAAACTTCACACAGACGCACCCTCGATGAAGAACAAGTGAGCACCGAGGTACTGCTTTTGGTCTCCGGAGAAGTCTTTGATAATCCTCTCAACGTTCTGCGTTGTGGGCATCAGGATATACACGGCCTCGAATTGCTGGGGCTCTCGGTGATTGGAGATCGATTCAATGACTGCATGCAGCACATCAGAATGTGCCGGACATCCGTCAAGATTAAGAAACTGCGTACGAGTGACATTCTCCTCTAGGATATCGAACTGTTTGAGCACCGAGCCCAATAACTTCTGCGAGTGATCGTCTACGACAAGGATCTTCCATCGACCTTGTGGATTGACAGATCTGATCGCCTGAAGAAATTCTGGATACTATGTCGTGAGTTAATGGAGGCAGGGACGGTTACCAGGCATACTTGCGCGGACAGCTGCGACGAGCGAGGACATGTCAAGGTCGTCCAAGACGGAGTACGAAGGATTTGAGTGTCACCTAGCGGTACCCCTTCAGGCTTTCAAGGATAACCAAATTTGGCTGTCACTGGCACTCATAGGATCCACAATTATCAATCCCGACAGAAAAATCCTCGTTCCGTGAGTGAACAGCTTGAGTGAATACAGGTAAAAACTAGGGCAATAGCGAGATAAGAAATTCTCCGTCCTTATGAATCAGAAGGTCTGTCTGAAGTCAAAGTTATCTACACTGGCGAGATGTCTAGGAATTAGTCGGGTAGATAAGGCCAACCAAAGATAATGAGTCCCATCACAACAACAATACGACCAACGTCATCAACGGTGCGATGGCAACCGACAGAGAAATAACCGCGTTCAACGCAGCACCGCTGGGTTTCGAGGAGGCACCACCAGCGCTGCCGGTGCTATTAGAGCCACCAACAGTGGTATTCACATAAGGGAATGTCGTGTTTTGGTTGCTCTCACGGTAGAGGTTCGTGGCAGGAATCGCATTGCAGTGGCCAATGGAATCAAGCTGTAACAGAGTAAGGTACGGTCGAAAGATAAATGTCAAAGCTTACAGTCAATTGGGGGTTGAAGCTCTGAGCAGCGGGAAGGGTATAACCGATAGCAAGGTCGACAGTCTGCGCATATAAGTCATGCTCCAGAACAACAAAACCAGTGTTCAGAGTCGTCGCATTGGTGAGGATCGCCTGGAAGGTGGCAAATGATTGTGGACCAGTCACAACACCACCAGGAACCTTCCAATCTGTGTTTGGCAATGAGCAAAAGCCAAGGTTTAGATTTCAGTTTATTTTACCGTTGGTATCAAATGCGGCACCAGCAGGGGTGCGGGTCCAAATGACTGGAACCATCCCCATGGCCAGGGAAATAGCGCGAACACGATCGTCGATATCGCCGTAAGGGGGACGCATCAACGTTGGAGTAACACCAAGGACCTGCTTGATGGCTTTGCGAGTGTACCCTAGTTCGGCAACGATTTGCTGGGTGGTAAGCATAGTAAGGGGCTGAAATCAAGTTAGTGACGCGGAGAAGGGCGACAAGGAAAACCGGCTAACTCTGTGCGACCACGTATGAACAGCAATCTCGTGACCGGCCATGTATTCTTCGATGAGCACGTTGGGACGCTCAATAACGCGCGAGCCCACGACAAAGAATGTAGACGTGAGGTTCTTGGAGGAGAGGTAATTGAGTAATTCTCTAGAATATGGTTAGAGTAGATATTACATTGGATGAGTATTTACTCACTGGGCTGGATGAGGGGGAAAAAGACGTGGAGCGAGGGGAAAAATGAATGAACACGTCGCTAAGCTGGATCGGAAGTACTTACTGTATAAACCAGGACCATCATCAAAGCTGACACCCCAAGTCATCTTGCTTGGACATGCGGTGATATCGGTAACGCGAGTATAACCACCACACGACCACCAGCCACGGCTGGCAGCGGCTGCAGCGGCTGTAGGGTCACCAGCGCACGTTCCGTCGTGGGTAGGAGGAATATTGGGAATGGTGAACCCATTCAGTTCCGTCATCCACTGAGCAACCTCGGAGCTATCTAGAAAGGAGGGAGATATCAATCTTCGGGACGGTTGGCGAAGGCGGGATGCGGACGTACTGGTAGGAGCGATTTGGTCCTGAGGAGGCCACTGACTAGCAACGAAGACGACTGGGAAGGGTAAGATGGGGGAAGATTTGCGAAAGAGCAGACTTACAGGGAGTGGGCAATGTTGGGGCACCAGATATCGGGGGAGTAGCCCCAGCAGGATAAGTAGTAGTGGGGGGGAGGGTGGAGGGGGTGGCCATGCCGGAAGTGATCTGGCTCAGTGGGGGGATCGTCGTTCCGACTGGTGTTGTGGGGACAGGAGATGCCGAGCCGGAAGATGTGGAGGATGCCGCTGAGGCAGAGGGAGCGCTGGCGGTGGTCATGGAAGACGAGGCGGAAGTGGAGGAAGCGGAGGAGGGGGAAACGGACTGCCTCTTCGCGAGGCGGACATGGCGGTCGTTGGCGTCGACGGCGGCGAGGACGGCGAAAAGAGCGACAAGTGCGTGGAGGCGCATGACACAAAAAAAACGAGCGAACGAGTACAAGAAGAAGTCAAAGCACTAGGACCGAATATCCCCAACAAATAATTTGTCATGCAAATGGCAACGATTTACGCTTGCCGCTTTTGGTAAGCCAAGTTCGCTTGGCAGTCGCCTCTTGACCGGCCCGCGCTGCCGGTCATGCATCATGTTTCACAAGTCGGCCATACCAAACCGCCACATAGACCGCGCTCCAAGTCGTCGCTGATTCTGAAACGTCTTGCACCAACACGCACGTCACATACGTTTGACGAAAACAGCAGCTTGCACCGTACAACTGTCAACTCGCCGTCCCGTCGGTTTCACACTCTACTATATATATATTACATCCACAGGCTCACAGGAGCGGTGACTCGTCCACGTTCAGAATGAGGGCCGTGTAGAACCTGATAATCTCTACGAGGCTTGAAGCCGATATAGCTGTAAATGACTCAACATCATCGCAGGGGCTCCTGAAACAACCAGCATCCTCACCTTCATTGACAGTGTGCACCCCCGGAAGTAGTGTCCCCCCAACTGCCCCATCCATA
>QGOI01001606.1:0-11634 GCA_003313885.1 Boletus sp. MG55 | reverse complement strand
GAGTACTCACTTCAAGCCTTGGTGACTTCCTATTTACATTGAAACTTGTCAACTCAATGTGCTATTCATGCGCGCTGTAGAGAACGGAAGTTCTCTAGGCTTACAACCCCCTTTTCCACACATTCCCAGCACCTTCTTTTCCTTCCAGATTGTCCTACTCAAATTCCGAACGTGTCCCGGTCAATTCCATCCCAGTCCGAAATCCCGAATGCTCAGTAAGTCACTCCGGAGTCCCGTGGTGAGTCGGACTCGTTCATATCATCTCGGACTCCCTTCATACCTTTCCTTTATCTTTTTATTTCCTCTTTTCGTTCGTTTACTAGTCATGTGATCTCTTACGGACACTTCCGGTCGTTTGGGATCAACCCGACGGACACTTACCTCACCTCTCATTCCGTATACATGCATTTCGGGTTCTTATCTCCGTGCGTGCATATGGTTTCGGACTTAGTTCTTAAGGACGTTAGCATCCGTAATTGGTCAGGTTATATATACCTTGTACCTGGAAATGTCAATTCAGCTTGGCTCACTCGCATTCTGACCGTCTAAGTCTCCCGTCGCCGTCGTCTATCGTCTACCGCCATCGCCGTACCGTTCAATGTCTTCTACGCATCTCGCACCATCTCGGACTTCTCGGATTAATTCCAGACTCGATTTCCGCACGTAGGAAATTCCGGAAAATCCCTATTTGCTTCATTCTCGCTCGGACTTCGTTTGGGTGGATCACTCTGCTGGGTATAAGTTCCTTAGTCACCTCCTGACCTTCCCCACTTGTAGAATCCCTTTAGGGACGAACCATTCATACCCTCTGACCATCTTCTTCTAGCTCAGGCCGGAACACCTTGTTCCTGCAGGTCCTCCGAGCTTTCAATCTCTTCAACTGGAGCCCACCGCGAGGGATTCTCAAAGGGTCTCCAGGAGAACACTTCGGCCGACAGCCCAGTGCCAAGAACTTGAAAATTTACTAGCACAGTTTTGGGACTTACAAATTTCCGAAGACTCAGAACTTTTTTCATCTGTCGCACCTGGCGACGCATTGCATAACTGTTCTGCCAACCTTCCCGACGTCTCGGTTCCGTTAGGCGTCACATTTGATCTGTTCGAACCATTCATTCTGACCTTTACATCACCGACGCCACCAACTCGGACCCTGTCGGAATCTCCATTCTCAGACCCGCCACAGGATTTAGGTTCATACGGCATCCAAGACTCTCCATTCCAGCTTCTGATACCCGGAGCGTTTATACATTCGACCCCGTCCCGTACTCGGGATTCATCTTTTCCCACTTCGCCTTTTTCTTCTCCTCTGAGTCTGCTTACTCCATCTCCGTCAGCGTCCTCCACAGCATCCTCTCCCATCTCCTCATCCGCTCCATCGCTTTCATTCCTATTCCAACCATCCATAGTAACCCCGCCAATCATCCCACCTCCCATCTTACTGACTCTGGTTATCCCTCTTCCACCTCCGGTTATTCCACCTCCACCTCCACCAATCGTAAATCCGATCCCACCTATCGTACTCCCCATGGCTGCCTTCCATATGCCTTTGAGGGGATCCCAGAACGCGCCGAAATTTGACGGGAAGAACCCTGCGGATTTACCGGGTTTCTTTGTAGAGATTGAAGAACTCGGAATTCTAGCGACCCTGGACACCGCCAGAAAAATCAAAGCCTCATTGCGGTATGCTGACCGAGAAGAAGCCAAGTGCTGGGCGCTTCTCAAGGAAGCAACCAACAATCCCGCAGACTGGGATGCTTTTGTTGAAGCAGTAAAGAAGTTGTATCCCGGATGCGAAGGAACTGACCGATATAGCCGTGCCGACATCCAGTATCTCGTAGATGAATACCGAAGCAAGCCGATGCGCTCTCAGGACGAGCTCGGAGAGTATAGGTGGAAATTCATGAAAGTTGCTAATGCTCTTATACAGAAGAAAAGGTTATCCAAGATGGACCAGGACAGATTGTTCCTCTATGGACTTCCGCAGGAATTAGTGGATCGCGTCCGCAGTCGGTTGGCTATCGTTAAACCGAACCACCACCCGGACGAACCGTATCCGATCGATGACTGCATCGAGGCGGCGAAGTTCCTGTTGACCGGTTCTGCTCTCCGATCCACTATTCCTTTCGCTCCTCCGATCCGTGCTAACCCTCCACAGCGCTCATATACTCCAACCATACCCGTTTGGGCCAGTCCCACGCCGTCCCTTCCACAGACGGTTAAGCAAGAAGACGTCTCAGTAAATAGGCAGACCATTGCGCGGTCTAGGGCTTGTGCCTTCTGTGACGGGCTCGGTCACTTCATGGGAAACTGTCCCCACGTAGAAGAGTACATCTGATCGGGTAAAGCTAGTCGCGGTTCTGATAATCGTCTCTATCTTCCCGATGGTAGGTGAATTCCGTGCATCCCCGGGTGTACCTGCCTTCGGGATTGCCTAGACCGGATCGCTTCGGAACAATCAGCGACCCCTTCGTCGTCGGGTGTTCGGGATATACCACCACACATGACCGCGGGTATTCTTTCCTTGACTTACCCCGAGACTGACACCATTCTAGACATTGAGCCTTCCGCTTTCATGACCTCTGTCGAGGATTCCGGAAATAGTAGGACCCCGTCGTTCACTGACCCTGAATTCCAGCCCTACATCACCCAAGCCTGGGCAACCTTCCAAGCCGAGAAGCAGGCGAAGGATTTTAAAGGCAAGAAGGTTCACTTTGACGGCATCGAAATGCTGCCGTGGAAATTCAGCAGACCAGAATTTCGTCTGGTTACGGTATCCGAGGAACTCGAGTCACCGGAAATCCAGCAGCTTCCCACGCTGGACCATCGTCCGCCAGACCTGTGACCCCAACTCCGGTGACCGCAGCCTCGGGTCAAACACCCGCTTCTTCCTCACGGAGTACAATTCCTGCTAAACCTTCTATGGCTAACGCACCTTCTTCCTTTTCCTCCCCGAATCAATTCAGATACTCATTCCCTTTAGAGGACAACACCGCTTCGAAGCGTGTCCTCGATTGGGTTCTCGAGACGAGCATCCCGGTACCGGTAAAAGAGCTCTTCACCGTCGCCCCGGAATTCCGCAAACAATTCCGGGATCTCACTACTACAAAAAGGATTACTTCTACTAACGTTGTCCAGGTCAACGAGCTATCCGGGAGAGACCCTGGCGCAGTTGAGAGAGAGTTCGGCGACCACATAATCCACAACGACGATGGAGATATAGTGGCCCACCATAGCCTACCACTCCGATCCCTCGAAGCGAAGATTTGTGGTACCGGGCGATCGATCAGCTGTGTCCTCGACACGGGTTCGGAAATAGTCGCTATGCCTAAGCGCATATGGGAGAGCCTCAGACTCCCAGTCTGCTCAGACCATGTTATCACGATGTCAAATGCTAACACCTCCACAGAGTCAACGCTCGGGGTACTGGAGAATCTCCGGTTGGACTTCGGAGCAGGCAAAATCTCTCTCCAAGTCCAGGTAATCCCCCAGGCGAATTTCGACCTTTTACTCGGTAGACCGTTCCATTGCCTCATGTCGGCAACCACGGAAGACTTTCCGGACGGTTCGCAAACCGTGATGCTGCGAGACCCGAATTCCAGGAAGGTGTATAAGCTCCCGACTCGTCCTTGGACAGAGGGATGCCCTCGCTGTCATTGTGGGCAGCACTGTGCTAATCATCAATCCGTCATCGAGATGGGTTTTTGAGTTTCGATGATCCACCGAGAGGCTGGGGAGAGCCCACTATACCAAACCGTTCTTCCACTCCGCATTCTGCTTCGTCCCTTTTATTCTGGTCTCCTTCGGACTTAACTCCTCCCGCTTCAGACTCCCCTCGTTCCGCTTCCTATGAATTCCTCATTTCTACTCAATCCTCGTTGACCCCTGCTAACATTTCCGCTTTTCACTCCGTTTATACCTTTGATCCCGCACAGCATTGTTTTGCTTATAAGCCCGTCGCTAAAAAGATCCGCCCAGTTGCTACTCAGGTCGGCGAGGAGTATCGCGTTATTCGCTGATTACCCGATGACCCACTCACCGGTTTAAAACCACTACCTACTCACCCCCTGGAATTTACCCCCGGTATTCGTTTCACACAGGAGCGCGCTGATGCGCTAGACCTCGACCCCGCGAAGTGGCTTTGGCCCGAAGAGTTGAAATTAGTCCGGTGGTTAGTCCATGACCATGAAGCGGCCTCAAATTGCTTGGATTCCTACCGAGCGGGGTCGTTTTGATGAACAGTATTTCCCAGCCGTCAAAATTCCGACAGTTCCGCATATGCCATGGGTACAGCGCAATATTCCGATCCCACCAGCCTCTTGGGAAGGAGCGATCCAGATTATCAAGGATCGGATCGCATCTGGAGTTTATGAACCATCGACCACGGCATACCGATCCCGCTGGTTCTGCGTCCTCAAGCAAGACGGAAAGAGTCTCCGGTTGGTCCACGACCTTCAACCGCTCAACGCCATGACTATCCGGGATTCTTCGACCCCACCATTCGTTGAACACCTGGCCGAGTCGTTCGCCGGGTACGCAGTCTACGGGATGATGGATTTGTTCGCCGGGTACGACCAGCATCCTCTCCATGAGGAGTCTCGGGATATGACCACTTTTAACTGCCCTCTCGGGCCTCATCGATTAACCACTCTTCCGATGGGTCACACTAACACAGTACAGGTTTATCATGGAGACGTGGCGTTCATCCTCCAAGACGAAATTCTGCACCATATGGAACCCTTTGTGGATGACGTCCCAATCAAGTCCGAGACCACCCGGTATCAGCAGGAAGACAGCTCTTACGAGACCATCCCCGAGAACCCCAGAATTCGGAGGTTTATTTGGAATCACCTGCTTGTCGCTCACCAAATTTTACAGCGCTTCCAGAATGTCGGTGCTACGGTGTCCACGAAGAAATTCGTGTTGGCCGCACCCGAAGCTACCATCGTCGGGCACAAGTGCACGTTCGAAGGACGCATTCCGCACGAGAACAAAGTGCAGAAAATCTGAGACTGGCCGGAGTGTAAAAATCTCACACAGGTCCATGGTTTCTTAGGGACCTGCGGAGTGGTTCGTATTTTCATTCGGAATTTCGCTTCGATCGCACAACCACTGGTCAACTTAACCCGAAAAGGTGTTCCCTTCGAATGGGGCGATTCCCAACGCGACGCAATGACTCGTCTCAAGGACGAGATCATTAAGTCCCCTGCGCTACGCCGTTTGGACTACAAGTCCGGACTGGAGGTGATCCTAGCCGTGGACACTTCAGTAATCGCGGTTGGATATATTCTGTCACAGGATGGTGAGGATGGCAAATGCTATCCGAACCGATTCGGTTCTATCAGCCTCACTGAAGTCGAGAGTCGTTATTCCCAAGCCAAGCTCGAGCTATACAGACTGTTCCGCGCCTTGCGAGCAGTTCGGGTTTTCATCTTCGGAATTACTAACCTCACCGTAGAAATGGACGCTAAGTACGTCAAGGGGATGATCAATAATCCCGACCTCCAGCTGAACGCGACCATCAATCGATGGATCACCAGAATTCTTTTATTTCATTTTACTCTCGTACATATCCCCGTGGCCAGCCATACTGGTCCGGATGGACTCTCGCGTCGTCCGCCTTCTGAACATGACCCTCCCGACGAGGATAACATTGAGGATTGGTTGGACGACACCTATTCTTTTTCTATTTCCTTACTCAATGAACGCTCCCTTCCTTTGTTTGCGTCCTCAGAATTCCTTGCCCATCCTTATCACTATCCGGACACTGCTGCCCATTTTGATTGTTTCTCGGACCCACAGACCACTCACTTACTGCTCCAAGTTTATCCCTACCTTGTCCGCATCTTTCTTCTTTCCCCTACGGATGACCCCTTGTCTTTGGACATTCCCGTTATACCCCGCTCCGTGAAAGCCGTCGCCAAGGAGGCTCGGATTCAGCGGTTTCGGAATTTCCTTGACACCCGCAAGCGCCCCGCTGACCTTTCCAATGCAGATTTCCAATCCTTTGTTAATTCCGCAACTCATTTCTTCGTTCTCAATAGCTCCCTTTGGCGTCAGGAATCACACGGACATCACCAACTAGTAGTTCCGGAGCAGCGGCGTTACGGACTTATTAAGGAGGCTCATGACAACCTCAGGCACAAAGGTGTCTTTTCCGTCCAGACATGTCTGCTGCTTTGGTTTTGGTGGCCGATGTTGATCAACGACGTCAGATGGTATATCCGAACTTGCCATGAGTGCCAAGTCCACCAGACGCGGAAACTCCATATTCCGCCAACTGTTCCAGTCATTGGAGGGCTATTCCACAAAGCCCATATCGATACAATGGTCATGCCGCGATCGGGAGGTTACTGCTTCATTGTCCAGGCTTGGTGTGCTCTCACGGCATATCCGGAATGGCGAATGTTGCGTTCGGAAAATGCTAACGTGCTCGCTTCATTCATTTTCGAAGATATCCTGTGCTGGTGGGGCGCTGTTTCAGAAATCGTTACTGACAACGGACCCGCCTTCGTCCAAGCTTTAGATATTCTCGCATCCTGATACCATATCCACCACATCCGGATTTCCCCCTACAATTCCCAAGCGAATGGGATTGTTGAGTGATGCCACCTCGATGTCCGGGAGGCCATCGTTAAATCTTCCCCAGGGGGGAGTTACGCTGGCATACTGCTGCTCACTCGGTATTTTGGGCCGAATGGGTAACTATCATGAAGTCTACGGGACTATCTCCCTACTTCATGGTTCATGGGGTAGAACCACTTTTCCCATTCGATATTTCCGAAGCGACGTTTCTAATTCCATTGCCCGACACTGACCCCCTCTCTTCTTTGGGATTGATAGCCTGGCATGCTAGACAGCTACAGAAGCGCCAGGAAGACATCGACGCAGTACGTCAGCGCGTTCTGCAGGCTCGTTTCGAGTCCGTCAAACACTTCGAAGCCGCGTTTAAGAACCGGATTCTGGACTACGATTTCCGTCCGGGATTGTTAGTCCTGGTTCGGAATACTCGTATTGAGAAGGAGCTGAACCGGAAGACAAAGCTGAGGTACCTCGGTCTGATGGTCATCCTTTGACGGACTTCTGGAGGATCATATCTTCTGGCGGAGTTGGACGGAGCGGTTTCCAAGCTTCGATATGCAGCATTTCGACTTATTCCGTATTACCAGTGTTTCCGGTCCGAAGTTCTGGTCTCCCGACTGACCAGACTTGACGAAGAAGATTTGGACAACCTGGCAGGAGAAGACGTAGAAGAGCCCGACGAGGAACAAGTGGACGCCGCCGACTTTGAATAACACCAATCCTCCTCCTCATCAATTCCGACACCGACACTATACCAACGATACCCAGAATACCGTCATTGTGCATACTATAGAAACTCCGTTCCACCCCGGGTTTAGACCAGTGACCTATCTCCCCTCTCTTTTCATCTACAAACATCAGAAAACGTTACTAAAAAGGCCCACAGACAATCATCGTACGATAGAGAAATCAGAAAACCGTCAAACAAAAGTTCTGTTCTACTCCAAACAATTCCGAGTGTGTCTCATAGAAATTCCGCATACCTTTTCCGCTTCTACCGCGTAAAGAGACACTATGCACGTTCTTAGATACCTCCCCACTAGCATGAACCGTCCGGACCAGGCAAGTAATTCTGTAGGAACAGATGCGGAAGATGACCGAAGAACACAAGTCGGGTAGGACGCTCGCACTTCGGGTTTATTTGGATTATGCATCGCCTTCACATTTGCTTACTTACTTTTTCTTCTACATAGACCACGCGGACTTGGATTTGCACAGGCGTTCAAGATTCGGGATTACATTGTGACATGGGATGTGGCCGGAATTACAAGTACACAACGAGCGAGACGCTAACTATGGGAAGGACGACGGATAGGCCTACTCGATCCTGCGCAACTCCTCCATCGCTTCCTCCATTTCCACCAGCGCCTCTTCATGTTGTGCTTCCAACTCCTTGATTCCCACCTGGATCTGGCAGACCTTCTTCTGCGACAGTAGGATGTGGCGGATCGCCATGTCCCGCCTCTTGCCTGCGTCGGATTGTCCCACAGAAGGACTGGTTACCTTGACGGTGACGGGCTTCGGCTTTGACCTCGCCTTCACCGGGGTCACTTCTTCATCTTCCTCGTCTTCTGAGAGTTCAACGATCTCGGAAATGACCTTGGCAACCCGGGCGGAGCGGGCTAAGGGATTCCGATTAGTACCCCTACGCAACGAAAAGTGAGCCACGTACCCGGCAATACGACCTCGGCCTTATTCCTTCGCCTCCCTCGGCGGTTCAACTTGCTACATTTGACCCGCGAGTGCACGCAGCGGGCACACACGGCACCATCGACCCCGATGCATTCCCGGTTATCTCGCATGCATTTCTCGCACGGATCGCGCGACCAGTCTTCCTCCTTCCCCTTCCCCTTCTCCACGGGTTGAACGTCAACTTCGGGCTCATCCTCCTCCTCGTCTTCATCATCGACGCGTGCACGCTGGACCAGATAGAGTTAGTCTGGAACCAATGCGCGTCGCCGGAGACTACTCACCTTTCGGTTCCCCGCCGTCCTCCTTTCAAATGACTTATCCGTGACGAGGGACGCCTCAGACGACTCCGCCCTCATACCAGACGCTGACCCGGACTCCATCGGTGCCAATGCTTCCTTGACTTCCATTGCGGCTTGCATGTCTTGAGTCAGTTCGAATTCCAGTGCGAAGATCAACACCGGAGCAGCGGCGAGCTCCTCCTTCCACCTCGCGTGTGTCTTGTCCGCATTGGCGAATTTCTTGGTGGTATCCTCATCCAGGCTGGCGTTGACCCTGATTGAAGCCGCGTTCTCCATCGCAGACATGAGTTGATCCTGCACGACAAAAGTCAACGGCATTCGGGAATACACGGAGGCATACTTACTAAGGCGATGGGCCAATTTTTGACCCAGAGCTCCCTATCCTCTCGCAAATCCTCCTTCTCGTTGGGCATGGTGAGGACTTCGCTGAGCACGCGTTCCCGGATGTCGTCGAAGGCCTTTTGAGCTGCTGCGCGCTTGGCCACTCAGGGATCGGGTTTCTGCGCGAAGGCAGAGAAGCGGGTGTGGAAGTCGGACATGGATGGTAGTGATGAACGACAATGAAGATAGTGGAGGGTGGACGCAGCGTTCACGCGTCTCGTATGGATCGTTCGGACTCAGCCGAAATCCCGCATTGTCACTTTCGAACTCCGCCGGTTCTCACGCCTCTGGCCCGTGCCTGACTGACTGGGGACAGTCAGTAGTCAAGTCCCCCGCAGATGTAGAGAACGGAAGTTCTCTAGGCTTACAACCCCCTTTTCCACACATTCCCAGCACCTTCTTTTCCTTCCAGATCGTCCTACTCAAATTCTGAACGTGTCCCGGTCAATTCCGTCCCAGTCCGAAATCCCGAATGCTCAGTAAGTCACTCCGGAGTCCTGCGGTGAGTCGGACTCATTCATATCATCTCGGACTCCCTTCGTACCTTTCCTTTATCTTTTTATTTCCTCTTTTCGTTCGTTTACTAGTCATGTGATCTCTTATGGACACTTCCGGTCGTTTGGGATCAACCCGACGGACACTTACCTCACCTCTCATTCCGTATACATACATTTCGGGTTCTTATCTCTGTGCGTGCATATGGTTTCGGACTTAGTTCTTAAGGACGTTAGCATCTGTAATTGGTCAGGTTATATATACCTTGTACCTGGAAATGTCAATTCAGCTTGGCTCACTCGCATTCTGACCGTCTAAGTCTCCCATCGCCGTCGTCTATCGTCTACCGCCATCGCCGTACCGTTCAATGTCTTCTACGCATCTCGCACCATCTCGGACTTCTCGGATTAATTCCAGACTCGATTTCCGCACGTAGGAAATTCCGGAAAATCCCTATTTGCTTCATTCTCACTCGGACTTCGTTTGGGTGGATCATTCTGCTGGGTATAAGTTCCTTAGTCACCTCCTGACCTTCCCCACTTGTAGAATCCCTTTAGGGACGAACCATTCGTACCCTCTGACCATCTTCTTCTAGCTCAGGCCGGAACACCTTGTTCCTGCAGGTCCTCCGAGCTTTCAATCTCTTCAGCGCCCACAGCGCGACCACCGAGCGGTGCATCCAAATGTGGCCACCATGATGGCGATCCACTTCCTCCACAAGTTCCTTGAAGTTGATTTGCAGATCAGTGACCTTATGTGGTAAGTGCGTCGACTCTACTCACCTTCGAATCATTACAGTACTTCTTCCCAAAGATGCTGCGCGGCTTCAAGTTGCCACCCGCACTTGCTAGCTCTTGTCCTCAGACAATGGTGAATGGTGTCTCTGTCGGATGTGGCGCAGACTTCTTGGTGACTCCGACCACCATTGATGCAGGCGACTCCACAAGAATGCAACATGGCATAAAAGAAGTGGCATGCCTGGCCACTAGAGTTCGCCAATTCATCCAAATCCACAGGTAAGTAGACTTTGGCGGGTTGATTTGCTGAAATGACCCGCACCCAGAGTTCACCAATTCATCCGAGTCCACGGGTAAGTAGACTCTGGCGGGTTGATTTGTGGCATGACCCACATTGTGCTCATGCAATCTTCTGCTCCTAGGTGGCACTCGAACCCTCGGACATCATCGGGGACTTGGAGTGTTGAGGTTCTCGCCGCTGCCAACTGGAGGCTAGGAGCCATATAAGCACTGCGTGCTGAGGCTCGTCCCTTCCATCCTCGTTTATCCAAAACACGCTCTAACTCTCTGACATGACTGCCACTGATCAATCTGCCCATCCCTCTGACAAGGCTGCTGGCTCTATCTTGGTCGACAAGACCATGAACAGTTCATGTCCATCACTTCCGTGTTTCTTTCTATACTAACTTCACACAACCTTTCAGCTCTTTCCGAGCTTTTGAGTCATGCCGAGTTGTCAGAGGATCATGTGGCCCAAATCGTCGTGGCAGTGTGTGCAATCACCACAGATGCCGCCCTGTCCCAGTCCTCCAGTAAGTTTCCTCGATTGAACTGCAGGTTGATTCATCCACTGAATACTTTTAGATACATGTGACCCATGCTCATCGTCTCCTGAAGATGCTGGCCTTGCTGCCGCTGACATGAGCAGTGACAATCCTCTCCCACAAGAGGCAGAAGTCGTCCCGAAGCCGCACAAGATTCCGTCTGGGCACTACGAGGTCACCCACAACGATGTTAGCTTCATCGTTCCCTCCGCGGGTGAACCAGAGCCGCTCTACATCAGCAAAAATCCAGTGGCCTGTGCAGCCCTGTGCAGGGCTGTCCAGACATTCCAGCCTTCACAGGCTCTACAAATATGTCCTCTTCTAGAGAGGGCTGTGCAGAAGTACACAGAACTGCAGTGTCATCTGTAGATGGTCTGTAGATGGTCTGTAGATGGTCTACCACATCTTGTCACTTATTCTGCATTAGTTCTGATATTGTCCCATACTCACTCTATATGAGAACTGGGTATTTGTCTATGCAAGGCCCTATCTAATGTTATCACCATTCTACATTAGCTCTCCATCCTTACCCTATATGAGGCCTAAGTGGCCATTAGCCCAAGTCTATTTATTAGTCTATGCAAGGCCTAGCAAATGTTACAGCCATTCTACATTAGCTCTGAGACA
>QGOI01001605.1:0-15583 GCA_003313885.1 Boletus sp. MG55 | reverse complement strand
CGCATTTCAGACCTCAAGGCATGTAACTTTTTGTTTTTCATAGACGGGGACGACGACAGTACATCCACGGTCTACGATGGGAAGAGATACGCAAGACGTGGCTTCATCACGGTATTCCGACGGCCGTGGCGCGTAAATTGGAGAGCACGGTCGACAGCGGTGGGTGGGAGATGCTGTGACGCGTGGTAGAAAGAACGATCGCATTCGTGTACGACGATCACAAGCTTTATGTATGTACGGTACTACGTAGAACAGATGCGCATAGACGCCTTTGACCCGGGGGGTCAAGTCGTGTGACTGTTGACGAGGGCGTCTTTGAGTCGCATGATCGTTCGCTCTCGTCCAAGTATGTCGATCGTTTCGGCAACGGTGGGACCAGCCTGAGGCGATGAACACGGGTGAGCCGAGAGGCACGAGGCGAGCAGGAAAAAAAAAAGGGGGGGGACCTGACCTTGATCGCAGTCAACGCGTGCCGAAGGGCCGTCATAAAGTGTTTTTGCTTGAGCCCGGTCGCGTCGCAAGCGGCGTGGACGAGATCGGCAACGCGGCGCGCGTCTGGCTCGGTCTCGGTCTCGGCTTCAAGACGTCGGAGGGTGACGTCGAGCGCGCGACCTGCACGTGCGTACGGACGAAAGAGCCAAGCGAGGATGTCGGAAGCGGTGAGTTCTTGAGTTCTTTCGAGCGGGGGGAAGAGCGGTACGCACGATGATCCTCGCTCGAGAACGACGCGAGCATCGACCGCGCCTCGGGCGTCGTATAATTCGGGTCGACGAAAAAGTAAGGGGCCAGGTTGGGCACGTCCTGTACGTTGGTTATCCGTCCCTGCTCGTCGTGTGATGCGACGGCCGTCAGCTGGGTCCATCGAAGCGAGCCGACAGCCCTCACCTGTAACGCATGCAGGACTCGAGCGATGTATTCCGGGGTCGCGTATGGGCTGTCGAGAGTCAACGTCGTGCCCCACCACCACGGACGACGTACCTGTCTGGGAAAGACGTGCGTACGAGATCGCGTATCCTGTGTGCGTGGTGCAACGTCCCTCGGTCGTCCTTCCAGCTACGCATGAGGTGGTGTTTGTTGATGTATTCGAGTTTGGCGGGTTCGAGAACTTGGCGACGCTGCGTCAAGGATGCGAGATCGAACTGATGCACAGATTTTTTATTTTTATTTAAATTCGGGTCACATCGGGGACTGTGATGTTGAAGACGTACCTGCTCGACGAGCTCTGGAAGCGTCAGGATAGCGGTGCTTTCAGGACTGCGAGTGGCGAAAGTCGAGTCCGAAGGGGATCGTGCTGCTTGTCCCCAGCCCGCCAGGGCTAGCCAATTGACCAATGCCTCCGGCTCCCACCCCCTTTCCTAGCATTTTGGTCGAACGTGGAAATGGGTTGGATAAACGTGGTGGGGAAACATACCATGAACTCCAGGACCGCAACGTCACCCTTGCGTTTCGACATTTTGGACCCGTCAGGATTCAGCAAGAGGGGGAGATGTGCAAATTGAGGGGGTTTGAGTGAAAGGCAAGAATACAAGTCGAGGTGTAACGGAAGGGACGGGAGCCATTCCTAAGAGATGACACGTAAAGAGGAATGTGCTTGGAGGAACGGAAGTGACTGGCCTCTCCTCGGATTACATGGGAGATGCCCATCTCATGGTCATCGACGACAGAAGCAAGGTGGTACGTAGGGAACAAGTCGGATTTGAGGAGGACGGGATCGGTCGGCAGAGAAGCATGAGCGTCGCGCAAAGCGCCAAAGACGATGTCGTGCGCCGGAACGCGTGATGGGAGCTTGTCGTCCTAGGCAAACAGTCGAAGCTTGGGAAAATAAGGTCAACACTGAAATGGTGACATACGTTGAACCTGACGATGGACTTTTGGCCGGCACGAACGCGTCTCGCGACCTCTTCTTCGGTGAGATGAAGACATGCCTTGTCATAGGTCGAATTGGATCCGGCGCGAGCCAGCCTCTCCCTTGTAGTAGCGAGTGTGTCCGGAGAGCAGAAACAGCGGTATGCGTGTCCTGACTATGGGAGTAGCTGTGAGGGACAAACACGATGTCGGGGATAATGCGTACCTCCAAGAGCCGACGTGCGTACGAGCGATACAAGTCTAGACGCTCTGACTGCCAGAACGTCGACGAGGAGAGGCATGGAATCAACGACAACTACGTACCTGATGATATGGTCCATGTGGACCGTCCAATCCAGGCCCTTTTGAAGAAAAGCAGCAAGTTGGTCAGAATGGTGGTCGCACGGGGTCTAGGTTCAACGTTACCAAAATCATAGGAGAGCCCTGCCCAACTCAATGCCGACCGAATGTCGTCGACAGCTCCCGGGACATGACGCGACTGCACAGGTACAAGTGTAAGTTTGAGGGTAGAAAGGGACAGAATGCGGCGCACGGCGTCGGTGTCCTCGATTCGCAGTATCCACTGGCCGCCGTGTTTCTTTGCGAAAATATGGTTGTAGAGGGCTGTTCGGAGGCCACCGAGGTGCAAAGCTCCAGTCGGAGAAGGTGCAAAGCGTAGCAGCACTGTCATAATAGTAGATCGATCAGTGGGTGTCCAGGCCTAAAGTGGTAACTTCGGGCTCAGGGCAACTCTACCCGGTACCATGTACTGACAGCAAACAGGATGTCGGATTTGACTGTGCTTGTCTCGCCTACACCACTCTATCCCAATAGTAGGATCTCGTTGGGTTTCAATTTCGCCCGCAGTCAAAGTCAAAATGACCTCACACGGCCAGTCATGGTCACTCTCGAGGGCGTCGACCCAGACGAAGACAGTCCTCCTTCACCTGTCGAAGTTTCCAACTTGAACGCCGCATTTCTTTCACCCCCAAGGAGAACGTTCAGGTCATCGAGGTCTCCACCTCCAACACGGCCTGCTTCAGCTCCTCCTCTCACGGTCCACCCAATCTCCTCGGAATCACCCAATACGCCACCCGTAGCAGACGTACCCAGGCGCGTTTTCTCTTCATCTACGCCATCAGACAGGAGCGAACTCTCTCGCCCACCTCCCCCACTTTGTGAGCGCACGTGCTCGTCCTTCAAGTGATGGATGGACTAACGTATCTTGGCAGTTCGTCCGACTACGTTTTGGCGAAGGACAAAACGGTCGGGTGTAACAGGCGCCTCATACTCACCTTCGTCACATCTTATTCGTCGGGCCACCTTCATCGCAGCTGGTCTTTCATTAGACACGCCCGAAGCGGACCTATCTGCTCTTGGCGTGGAATCACGAGTACAATTCATAGTGCTTGGTCCCGACTACAATCCACAATAGCGAATATTCCCCGGAGAGAAAGCATGGTGTATATACAGTCACAGGGTACAAGATCTACTATTCCGTCTAGTTGCTTTACCTATATCGACCCATCCAGGTGTTGTCAACCGGTACAGAATCAACCAAGCAATCCAACCGGTACCGACCTCTTCGTACAACTACTTGTTGCCGTACGATGCAGCGGAAGACACGCCAGTTTCGACTCCTTTGCTTACGGCTACCTCGGGCGCCGATCCAGATCTCGCCAACAGTGCTCAAGATGGCGCTCTCTCAACCGACATTCCTGCCGCTTCCTTAGTTCAGATCACCGCGCTACCTCCAGCGACGACATCACCCCAAGTCTTACCCAAGCTTCCATACTACCGCCAGTTGAACATACTCTATCTCATTCCTTTGTTCATAGCACTCGGCGTCGTGCTCGGTGCCGTTACTACCGTGATCTTACTCAAATGGCGAGAAAAACGACACCGTTTGCTTCGTACTTCCACGCTCCTGCCTGGTCCTCCGTACGTCCCACCGGAAAATGACGTTGAAGATCGTTCGCTCGTTCATGGATACCCGAGCATGGAACAGGTGTCTCTTTTCGCTGCTAGCACCCCTAGCAAATTTACCATTCATGGCTCGCGATACATACCTAAACGAATGCTTGGATGGCAGGCTCTCGGTGCAACTCACCCACTGCCACCTTATTCTCATCCGACCTATCCTCAGACTATTATTCCCTCGAGTGATGGAGAGAGGTTCACGGTGGTCACACAGGAAGACCCGTTCATTGTGACATCCCCGATGGCTCTGCAGCAGTCCCCCGAACCTTCGCGCGATATTTCTTTGCCTAAGATACGTATCACATCGTCGTTACCACACTCCATGTCCGGAGACAATTCCGGTCATCACCAAGCACAGCATACCAATTTACCAAAGCCATTCCGACGTAGCATGTTCGACGTCTTGAAACGCAGAGGCCCTTACCGTCCTGTACCTATTGTGGGCAAGGCGGATACTGTCCTCGTGCCGGACGAAGAACATGTCGCCAAAATTCCTACAGACCAAGTGCGTCGGATTACCAGCCTAAAGACAGCAAGAGTGACTACAGCTGCGGGCGCAAGTCATTCCCGCAGCGCGCGCCGCTCTTTGGATGGTGGCTCTCACATCGGCGACATGCAGGATGCACTCGGACTGCTTGGTTCGCAGGATGACAAGCAAGATATTGTAGATGCCCCGGTAGCTTCGCCAAAGCAGACCTTTCATCTCAAGGAAGGCAGGCTATCTTCTCCCACTCATGGTAAAACAACGAGGAAGCTGCGCAAGGTAACTCCGTTTGCCTCAGAAATCAAAGGGTCGCCGAAAGAGGCAATATACAGCGAGGTCCAGTCAGAAAATACGTGTAGCGGGGATGACATCGAGGAAGAGAAACACCCTGACAACTACACCAAGGCACCACAACGTCGTCGTTCCCAAACACCCCATAAAAAGTCGTCGATCGGCGGTGCTTCCAGGCGGTCTTCAGCTTCTGATGGGCACGCATCGGTCTTACCTCTGAGCCCACCATTGGTGATGTCACCGCCACTCGAAATGTCTCTTTTTTTCACATCATCGTTGTCGTCAAGTGCGTCTCTCGCGAGCCGCATGCATACCCTTGCCACCATGAGCGCCTCGCCTCCGCATCACGTAGATGGGTCGCCCGAGCATTCTCTTTTCCCGTTACCATCCAAGAGGACGAGGGCGACGAAAAAGCTGCAGACCACCCGTCCAGAACATCCCATGCCTTGGCCCTCGTACCCCGATCACGTCCACGTAGATGCCCAACCGACGACGACGACGCCAGCGCGTTCCACATCTATTGACGCCAAGCGGCGGTCTGTTTCCCCCGGTTCTCCGAGGCCCAAGGGTCGTTCGACCAGCGCGTCGCATCGAGAAAGCACGACGGGCATCTCTGCGCTCGGGTCATTGTCCCCGACGAGTCTTGCGATCGCGTTGGCGTCTTCTTTTTCGAGCTCGGACGTGTTGAACGACAAGGTCAACGACATCGTTGCGCGGGGGTATGTCCACAGGCGGACGTCTCAGACTATGGAAGGGAAAGGAAGCGACGAGGTTGTGGGCGAGCGTGCCTGATACCCAGAGGGGAATGGGTCAGCGAAAAGATGGTGGTGGAGACGTGCTCCTATCTAATTTTACGGGTGTTATACTAGTTTACGATAACCTGCCTGCAATGGATTTTTCCCTGACGGTATGGATATTTCTCCCCTGACGACACGAGAGCAGCGGATGGGGGAGGATGGATAGGGAGCGATGGGGCATACTTAGGAGATGGAACATACGGAACATTCGGGATACCAAACGCGACTCGGCATCTTCTGACGAACCCAAGTTGAGTGCATTCTCGTGGTGTGCATGGGTGTAGAAGTATGCTACCTACTAGCTTACGAGGACAACTTCGCGGTAGCCCGCCACAGCCACGTGAGACGCGCCGTGTTTCAAAGTGAGTAATCAACGAGTCTAACTTGGTTAGTTTTTTTGCCTGTATGTTGTACGTTCTGTAGGAATTTTCCAACAGCTCGAATCGATATTCAGAGTGCTGCCCTTCAATCACAGCCTTCGTGTAGTTATAGATTCCCTCGATAACCATTGAGTGAATGTCCTGGCGAGCGCAATCATGGATGAGGAAGCGGGTCTAACTGATGCTAACATGTGATGCGACACCGACTGCAAAAACTGCGTGGTCGATGTCCAGACAAGTCACATCCATATCATTTGCCATATCGAATCATCCAGATCGATGTCACGGTGTCCATACCTGACCGACAACACACGTGAAACGTGATCAAAGAGGGAGTACTTCCTGATTCTCGATAGCGCTAATTTACCGCGAGTCTGACAATACAAGTTCACGGAAAGTCTGCGCACTGTTAGATGAACCATCCCGGAGGAGGGTTGACATGCATCGTTCCCTTATTGCGCCTGGTAGGAACCAGTCTGCGGGCGAGCAGACCTGCATCACGGTCTTGGTCGACGAGGATGCGGCTGGGGTCAGAGGTCATGACGTGCGTTGTGTGCGCGAGGCTCGTAGTGAAGATGACGATCATCATCTGTGAGTGAGCTGAGATGGTGAGTGCATCATGATCATGGACATTTCCATTTTCGGCTCAACTTCAAGTTGAAGTGGCTCCAGCAGTGCTGGGATGGTAATGACCGGGACCCCCCCCCTCCTCCTCGACCCCTCTATCTACACCGCTACAATGTGCAACGTGCCGCGCGTTGAGAACCGCCCGAAATGATTTTCCAATTAAAGTATGGGGAGGGATCACATAAGGAGTTGTTGCTGGCCATTTCGTTGATGGAAAAAGATTGTAGCAGCCACGAGCATGTTTTACTTGCCTCTGTGCAACCAAGTCCCCGCGCATTCCTCGATGGAGGCTCTGCCTTTTCGAAGGAGCCACGCATGAATATCACGCGTAGCATCGTTGCGATGTGATGGCACCGGTGCATCTTTAACAGCCGCCGACGCCGGTAGTGCATCATTGATGGCAGCATTCCTAGCTGTGAAACGGCACGCGCCGTACGGTTCGATGGTAGGAATGTCGATGTCGATGATGCGGTGCTCCCACCCACTGACACATCCTTGCCTAGCGGCACATGGCCCTCGGGCGTTTCCGCGAAGGGTGTCTTCAAGGGCTGGAGGCAAAACAACGTCAACGACATCCAGGACAACCAGATGTCAAAGACATCGCACGCACCGAAGACTCTCCTGTCGCTTGATGTGATGTTGACATTCACTGTCGTCCATCAAGATGGACTGTAAAAGACGTCGACTCGCGACCTCTTCAAATTCCGAAGGCCCCTGCAGCAACGTCTCCCTACATTGCCTTTCATCCTTATGCTTCTCCTTCAACGACTTTCTGACTGTCCTTGAGTTCAAGTCGGGCGTGTCATAAGTCAGGGCACATAACAAGATGCGAAGGGCGATATAATAGAAATGGTTGGCGACGGAGGGACTCGACGGGGGCTCCGTTGCGCGATCGTAGACCGGATCTCTGCGTTCAAGTGCTCGGGCCATTCATGCGCAATGGCCGGTGCCGCGGCGAGTGAGCGCACCTCTGAGGGCCATTGTATTCGCTCTGTAGGTGCCCATCGACGAAACGAGGCGGCTACGTCGGTGCAGGTCGTGGAGATCTTCCTTGGAAGTGCGCCGGCAGGGATGTGGTGGAAGGTCTCCGATTGAGGGTGTGTGGTCGCCACCCGACGAGTACCATTGCTCTGACTCCTTCCCTAATCCACGTACGATGCCACTCCACTGGTTGATCGCGCGAGGTGCCAGTGACTTGTGTGTATGTGCGCTGATGCTGGTGGCACTCACTTGCCAGTGGACATTGGTGGCGTTGGCACATCCGTCGGACTCCTGCCATCGAGGAGTCATACGCACTGTCGTGGGCGTCCGGTGACATGTTCCACTGCAGTGTCGTCGTCGCGTAACTCGTTGCTTAGCTGCTAGTCCTGACCGCTTCTTGAAACCACCAGTGTGTCCGAAATGAACAGGGTCCGAAAAGTAGTATGTAATGTGACGTTCAACGACTGCATTCGGCCCCATCAAACACTGTGTGCAGGCAACGTTCCATCCTGTGTAAACTGCCCACGCAGCCTTTCTCTTTTCCGAATTCCCCCTTTGTTTCGCGCTCATGGAGGAACATGATTCTACCTCAGCTTTTGTCCTGCAATGTGCTCAGGAAAAGAAAAAGTCGGAAGACTCAAGATCGTACTCGCCTGATACAAAACAACGCGAGCTTGTCTTCATAACTCGTACGCAGTAATCTGTGAAAGACTTGAGGGATCATTGATATCCCTCTACAGACATTCATGCTACAGATGTTGTTTCTAGCTTCCGTCGTATACCGGCATGCATCTATGTTGCTGTACAAATCGATGGGAAGACGGCGAAAACTTCGAATAAGCCTGTATTGGTAGGCAAGGACGTGGTGGAATGGAATGAAGAGATTATCCTGTAAGTACTTTATTACCCTACCCGTTTTCTTTCTTCTAAACAAGATGCGATGACAAGACCATCGGAGCGATCACCTATCATTTCCTTCAAGGTATACGCATCGTTCGAGCTTGGAACAAGGCTCGGAAAGGGAATATTACTTGGCCGATTCAAGACTACCGTGGGAGATCTGCTCGAGTGGCACGAACTTGAGCTTCAGCGTGAGTAACTCCACCACTATCATGCCCACCCTCTGACGTGTCAATACAGCTATCAAGTTCCTGGACAACGAAATTTTGTCATCGCGTTCGTCACTCAGAGTCACCACCGAGCGACGCATTTACAACATAAATGAATCCATAACAAGACTTGACGTGAGGGATCGACTCATCTTATTGTTGACGCGTCCTAACCATATGACGACAGCTGCCGGGGTCAGACGCAGTAAGCCAGCTGGCACAGCTGACCGATACCGGACATCGTGCTCTCCTACGTTATCACCAGCGCCAGAACCAAAGGGATCTCGACGAGGCCATCACGTGTTTCGAGCATGTTCGGGACATGTGCCCCACAGATCACCCCGATCACTGCGTCGTATTATTCGACTTGGCGACCGCGAAGTTCGTTTACTGTCAGGACAATAATCGTTACGATGACCTAGATGTGGCAATCACACTGTATCAGGACGCACTCCAGCTCCGCACCAGTAATCACCCAGATCGCTGCATGACAGCACTCGATCTCTGTTTCGCTCTGCTAGCCCGTTTACAGAGCCAAGGAAACAAGGCGGACAGGGCGGGAGGCATGGGTTTACTCTCGAGAGTGGTGGAGAGTTATGCGTACCGAGCAGCATGGTTCGCACTGCAGATGGCTGGAATCTCTGTGTCGATTAAGACGATGCAGTCTGGAGTCTCTGAGGTAGGGCGCGTAAATCCTGATGTTAAGGAGTTGATACGGAGGGCACGGGCCTTGTTACTGGATTTGTCCGACCGGGATCCTCGCCGGCCTGCAGTACTAGCCGACCTTGGGAGGTTACTGTATCGTCAATTGGACGACAATGGCGACCTGGTTCACGTCCAGGAAACAATTTTGATATTGGAGCAGGCCGTGAAGATCGTTCCCAATGGCCATCCCGAGAAGCCAGCTTTACTAGACCAGCTTGGGATCTCATTATTTCGCCGGTTTCAGCGCCTCGGTGACTTCGCGGACATCGACAAGTCCATTTCGATGTCTGAGGAGGCAGTCCGTCTCGCTCCCAATGGCCATCCCGACAAGCCAGCTCTGCTGAACAACCTCGGGAGTACATTATCTCGTCGCTTTGAGCGCCTCGGTGACCTCGCGGACTTGGACAAGTCCATTTTCATGTCTGAGGAGGCAGTCCGTCTCACTCCCAATCCCGACAAGCCAGCTCTGTTGTCCAACCTTAGGACCGCATTATCTCGTCGCTTTGAGCGTCTCGGTGACCTTGCGGACATGGAAAAGTCCATTTTGATCTCTGAGGAGGCAGTCCGTCTCACTCCCAATGGCCATCCCGAGGAGCCAGCTCGGTTGTCCAACCTAGGATCCTCATTATCTCGTCGCTTTGAGCGTCTCGGTGACCTCGCGGACATCAACAAGTCTATTTCAATGTTTGAAGATGCAGTCCGTCTCGCTCCCAATGGCCATCTCAACAAGCCAGCTCTGTTATGCAACCTCGGGAACTCATTACTGAGTCTCTTTGAGCGTCGAGGTGACCTTGCGGACATGCACAAGTCCATTTTAACGTTTGAGGAGGCAGTCCGTCTCACTCCCAAAGGCCATCCTGACAAACCAGCTATGTTGAACAACCTCGGATCCGCATTATCTCGTCGCTTTCAACGTCTCGGTGACCTGGCGGACATAGACAAGTCAATTTCGATGTTTGAGGAAGTAATCTGTCTTGCTCCCAATAGCCATCCCAACAAGCCGGGTTGGTTGTCCAACTTCGGGAACTCATTATCTCGTCGCTTTCAGCGCCTCGGTGACCTGGCGGACATCGACAAATCCATTTCAATGGCTGAGGAGGCACTCCGTCTCACTCCCAATGGCCATCCCGACAAGCCAGCTCTGTTGAACAACCTCGGGAACTCATTATCTGGTCGCTTTCGGCGTCTTGGCGATCTCGCGGATATCACCAAGTCCATTTCGATGAAAGAGGTGGCAGTCCGTCTCACTCCTAATGGCCATCCCGACAAGCCATCTCGGCTGAACAACCTTGGGAACTCATTGTTAAGTCGTTTTGAGCGTATCGGTGACCTCGCGGACATCAACAAGTCCATTTCGATGCAAGAAGAGGCAGTCCGTCTCACTACCCATGGCCATCCTGACAAGCCAGCTCTGTTGAACAACCTCGGGAATTCATTATTTCGTCGCTTTGAGCGCCTCGGTGACCTCGCAGACATGGACAAGTCCACTTCCATCAAAGAGGAGGCGGTCCGTCTTACTCCCAATGGCCATCCCGACAAGCCAGCTTGGTTGAACAACCTCGCGAACTCATTATCTCGTCGCTTTGAGCGCCTTGGTGACCTCGCGGACATGGACAAGTCCATTTCGATGTCTGAGGAGGCAGTCCGTCTCACTCCCAACGGCAATCCCGCCAAGGCAGCTCTGTTGAGCAACCTCGGGAGTTCATTATTGAATCGCTTTGAGCGCCTCGGTGACCTCGCGGACATAGACAAGTCCATTTCGATGTTTGAGGAGGCAGACTGTCTCACTCCCAATGACCACCCCGACAAGCCAGCTCTGTTGTCCAACCTCGGTTCCTTATTGTTGGCTCGCTTTCGGCGTCTTGGTAGTCTTGTGGACATCGATGAGTCAATTTCAATGAAAGAGGAGGCAGTCCGTCTCACTCCCGATGGCCATCCCGACAAGCCAGCTCGGTTGTCCAACCTTGGGAACTCATTATCTCGTCGCTTTGACCGCCTTGGTGACCTCGCGGACATCGACGAGTCCATTTCAATGTTTGAGGAGGTAGTCCGTCTCACTCCCAATGGTCATCCCGACAAACCAGTTCGGTTGTCCCACCTCGGGACTTCATTATTCAGTCGCTTCGAGCGTCGAGGTGACCTCGCGGACATGGACAAGTCGATGTCGATGTCTGAGGAAGCGGTCTGTCTCACTCCTAATGGTCATCCTGATAAGGCATCTCTGTTGAAGAACCTTGGGAATGTATTCATGAAGTGTTTCGAGCACTCTCGTGATCCTTCTCATCTCTCTACTGCCACCTTGCATTTTTCAATGGCCAGTCATGCTTCCACAGCTCCTACTTCCACCCGCTTCCACGCTGCTCGCCACTGGATTTCCTCTGCACGCCTCCAAGGCAACTCCCAGGCTCTCCTTGATGCATATACCACCACCATCAACCTCCTTCCGCAGTTAGCATGGCTTGGGCTTCCACTCACAGAGCGCCACCGCGTACTCCTTGAAGCTGCTGATGTAGCACGAGATGCTGCCGCTGCTGCAGTTGAAGTTGGTCATCCTGAAATGGCTGTCGAGTGGCTCGAGCAAGGACGTTCCATTGTTTGGAGTCAACTCCTGCAGCTGCGCACTCCAGTTGATGAACTTCGTGTCGAGCATCCTGCCCTTGCTCATCAATTTCAGCAGGTCTCCCAACAGCTGGAACACACCAGCTGTCGTAGCAACGACTCGACTGCTGACACTCGGCCGCTTGAGGTTGAGAGGCACCATGACCTTGCTCTTGGACGAGAAAAGCTTCTTGTGGAAATACGGTCTTTACCAGGTTTTCACCGATTTTTGCTCCCGAAGACGAGCGAGCAACTCACTGCCTTGGCAAACTCCGGCCCAGTCGTCTATCTCAATGCCAGTCAACAACGATGCGATGCATTGATTGTCGAGGCAAAGTTGGGAAGCCCTATTTCTGTCCCCCTTCCTGGCACTAGCTATCGAGAGATGGTACTCTTGCAGATCGTGCTCCGGTTATCGCTCGAGCAGAATCGTCTTATCATTTCTCGTGATGACATTTCTGCACGCATCCACTCTGAGGAGAATCTGGTCTCGCGGTACTTCCTGGATTTGTTGTTGGTGGACGATGGCATTGAAGGCATTGACCGGGCAGTCAAAGTTAAACCACAACAAACTACAGGATACACATCCGACGACCTATTCCAGCTGATTCTAGCATACCTCTGGAATCAAGTTGTAAAGCCAGTTCTGCAGGCCCTTGACTTTTCGGTACGTCGTCTATCCGAGTCACAGAGATAACCCTTTCTGACTGAGGTTTGCATGTTCTCAGACTCCGCCGTCTGGCACTGAGAAAATGGCCCATGTCTTCTGGTGTCCGACTGGGCCTTTTGCCTTTCTACCCATACATGCCGCCGGCCTCTACAGTACGGCTGAGGCGGGTGCAAAGCTTTCTGATTTCGTTATATCCTCCTACGTACCGACTCTTAGTGCTCTCACATCGTCAGCTCAGAAAGACCTGAATGACCCTTCATCTAATATTCACCTCACTACTGTCCCTCAGCCACCGACAGATGGGCTGAGTGGGCTAGTGTCCGTAAAGAACGAGACCGATCACATTAGAATGTTGTCCGCCGGGTCCCCTTTTGTAACCCTCCAGGACTCTGATGGTACCGTCGAGGACGTCATGGAAAAGTTGAAGAACACTGACTGGGTTCATTTCGCATGTCACGGAGTGCAAGATCCTGAGAACCCGCTCGACAGTGGGCTTTGCCTCGCGAATGGGCGTCGTTTGAAGCTCTCAGACATCATCCGACTGTCGCGCCCTCAAGGTGGTCTTGCATTCCTTTCCGCCTGTCAGACTGCACAAGGAGACGAAGATCTGTCGGAAGAATCTGTTCATCTTGCCGCTGGGATGCTTCTTGCCGGTTATGGTGGTGTCATTGCGACGATGTGGGCAATAAGGGACGCGGATGCACCAAAAGTGACCAAGGACGTGTACGAGCATCTCTTTCGGGATGGCAAGGTTCCCGACAGCACGGAGGCTGCAGAAGCGTTGCATTACGCTGTCCAGCGTCTCCGCGACTCTGGTGCATCTTTCACTTCCTGGGTTCCTTTCATCCATCTTGGTAGATAATGTTCGGCTCAGCTCTCGATACCCCCTGGCTTGACCACAACTATTCCTACAGCATCTTCCTTTCTATCCTACTGTTCGCTTCGTGGATATACAGCCCCGTCTGTTGGATCGATACGTTGATATTTGTACGGAATTGTCCTTCTGTGTAGGCCTTGGGGCCGTAGTGCAGATGTACGATGACAGCCTTTCACTGTTGTATCAGAACATTTCTCGTGTGTCATCCTTCTCCTTCGTTTGACTTCCATGGCTGCATACAACCGTGACGAACTGCGGGACGACTAGCATGTCCTCCCTCCTCTCGACACGATTCAGCCATCCCTGATTCTCCTGCTATGGTACCACCAATCAGTGCTGTCACAACGTAAAGATATTGCAATAAATTTTAGCATGTTCATTCACCCATCTCGCGTCTGCATCAACAGAAGTTATGTAGCAGATTCGAGTACTAGTGTGTCATGACTATGTCCAAGCATTCAAGTCGAGGTGCCAACAAAGTTCGAGTGGTAGAGGGATCGTCCCAGCTAGTCTATCATGAAGATACGAATCGGATGACCCAGATACACTGAAGAACAAGATTTGTGGATAGTTGTCAAAGTTGAGGTCGAGGCCCGCCACCGTGACGCCCGGGAACCTTTGTTGCCATCACCGCCTTTTGCTCGAACTTGCATGTGGCAGCATTCGAAACTCGCGACTCAAGGGGGACTGGTGGCTTACTGTCCAATTGGGTAGTATAGGTGACCTACACTGATGCTCGTCATGTGCGTCTTCACTCGCGACTCTGCTGGGCCTGTCGAGTTTGAAGGGTTCTACTGGCGGGTAAGAAGCAGGGTCATGGTGTTCGGGAACGATGAAATTTCCTTGTTGAACGACTGCATATGTATCACTGAAAACATTTGAATGACGTTGCTCGCTGGAACAGGGAAACAAGGGCGTACCCCGGGTCGAGATCACCGCCCGCCACCAAACCGTTTGGCAGTGAACAAGTTCCTTTGAGCACTGATCGTCATCCGAGAAATGAAACGTCGACAGAGATCACATTTTTCAGACGACCGAACAGACTTACTTGCTTTTCATGGCAGTGGCAGCGTGTCTAACAGTTTCTGCGCAGTCTGGGTCCCAGACTAGTTGCTGCGGAGGAATCGGTTTCAGTTCGAGTCCCAACTCGTTTGAGAATCGATTATTGTAGCACAGCTGGTTCGATTTGAGCAATTTCGCGTAGAGCGCTCAGCTGCATCAAGTTTGCACGTCGGCAATGACTGTACATCTCTTTGAAGCCACATGAAAGCCTCTCAAATGCACCACGGTCTTCGAGTACCATGACTAACGGCAATGTTATGCTTGCCGAAAGCTTGGGAGAGTTCTATCGTTCCATGTTCCTCTCCGGGCATGTCAAACTTATTTATGGGCGGCCGAACACACGTATGAATAACCTCTAACCTCGCATCAAAAGAGACGACGTGCCTTTGCAGAGTCCCAGAAAACGAATCTAGGATACTGTGCAGTCAGCATCGTGATAATTGAACGAGCGGGTTGCCAAATAAGGATCAAGTCGGCAACTTATGGCGTAGCCTAGGGTGCATCATGATGATGGAATGGATGAGTAGATCAGCTCCGACAACCCCGGTGAATCGTGATATCGCGCCAACGCCGGCACCAGTAAAATTGATCCTATTTTCTACACTGTCTGGTATCGCAGACCATTTATCTTTCCTGATGCGGACGAACTCAGGGTTTGTGACAGAGAAAGCTTGCTACAGCAATGATTAGTCGATGACGATGATATCAGAGGACAAGTTCTTGGCCCACCGCCATGCGTGCCCATACTTGAATGGGCTCGTGACACCCCGCTCGAGTCTCCGAGGGAATCACAGACGTGAGTCTGAGCACAGTCACCCAGCCCTTTTGTGGGTGCTGAAACGGGGTGAAATACCAAACGACGCGTTCCCTCAGGCCTCGGCCTCAGGGCCGACGACGACTCGGAGATGTCCCAAAAAGTCGAATTGCCTTCCCGCGAGGTCAGATCCCCCTTTCCGAGTCAACAGTCTGCCCACACATTCCCGCAGGAGAGATGCGCCATCGACGGGCAGGAAACGATCTTCATAGCGTTCATATTTCACGTATGACTCTATTGGACTGAGTGATGATAGGCCCAAGTTCCAGGAACATCCGGGCCGGTGTGAACGTGACGTTGTGACAGAAAAAGCGACCTCTGAGAGAAGACGTCCGCGGCCAAGTTCTTATCTTTAGGTCACTC